>VXBC01005817.1:397961-447703 GCA_013399945.1 Ploceus nigricollis
TTCACCCCTAAAGCTGCGTAATTAGAAAGTTTGACCAATAATTCAAAAGAATTTTCTGTTCAAGTTAAAAAAGGAAGATGAAAAATTAGGATACACATGAAAAGTTCAAAAGTTAGGTCAATGGCAAGGTTTAGAAGCTGTTCTTAGCTGAACATCAAACCTTGCTTAGCCTCTCAAGTCCATATTTTCCAAAGAGAAATAAAACCCTAAAATCTTCCCCTTCTTACACCACACCAGTAAACAAAGACACATGCCAGCTACAGGTGCACAGTGCAAGCATCTGCAGCGATTTGAAGACAATGGTGCACATCAATAATGTATTTAAGACACAAGTCAGAGAGAAATCAATGGCCTAAATGCAATTCTGAGAGCAGATTGCAACAGCCATGCTCCATCTTTGAGTTACAGAGGGGGTCTCACATAAAGCATCTAAGTGTGGCATCTCAGTGTTGAGGGCTCATGGTAAAATGCAAAAAAAAATTCTAGCTTATAAGTGTTACAAAGATTCTGAGAAGGTAGCTTGGTAGGTGGCATCTATATCTTCATCTCAACATTTTATGGACATGTAACAGAAGAGCTAGTACTCTAGAAGAAGAAAACCTAAACCATTTTACTGTTATTTTGTAGTCATTGTCAAGTTTGCAGGAAAAAAAAAATCAGTCTGAACACATTTATCATTATTTTAAAATAAAGTCAAGGAGCTCTCTAAAACTCTTCAGTCATACGTCATCATTCTGTGTCCTACAGAATATTCACGTAGCGAAAAGCAAAGAAAACAAAAAACAAACAAACCCCCAACTTTTTACAGGGCTCTGAAAGACTCTGGAAATAATACCATGTATCAACAAAAGAAAGCTTCAGGGATGTTATTGAGGAAAAAACCCAACAAAACCAAAACCAACACTCTAACAACCCTTTATTCACTGAAAACAAAGCCCTCCTTAAAGCGCCATGTATTTCACATAGCTTCATCTAGAAATGCATATGACATTTCCAGGTTTTTCCTCTACCTCTTCATTCTCAGGATACAAATCCTGGTTAGTGTGGGATAGCTCCATTTCAGCCACTTTGATCCCTTTCAGAAGCAGAGCCAGTCTCACCCCTGGCCATTCAGTACTGCTCACTTAAGAGCATCAACTCACACCCAGCAGCCTCCACTCATAACCACAAAGTACAAATTAGCCATGAAGTACTAATTAGTCACAATGACTGACTGTGCTCTAGCCCTTCATTTACTCTCTTCCTTTATTCTCCTGGTGTGGCATAAGCCACTCACATTTGGATATAAAATAACATTGCAACACGTGAGCCGCTGCACCAGTCCATACACACAACACCGAGGGCCTGTCACCTTTCAGGGTGTTTCCATTGAGTGCCTCCACACTGAGGGTGCTGCTTTCCTAAGCTCACTCAGACATGCATATCCTGAAAAGAGTTTTGATCTGCTCCACCTTCATGTGGATTTCCACATTTCTTTAGCTGCCATGTTCTCTTGGTTTGTACCAGCAATCTGAAATTACTATGACTGTACAAAGCTAGTATGCACTTTAGACTTCTTCCTAAAATGTCACCATTCCCCTCCCAAAAACTAAGCCTAATTAGAAAACTGATTTAAAAATCAATGTAGTATTGAGCTATTAAGTAGCCTTTAACCATAATTTTTCAGAGAGAAAATAGAAAAAGACTGTGGAATTCAGTTGCTGAAAAGTCAAGTGGTATTTGGTTCTCTCACAAATGTTCCACTCCTCCTTTCTCCAAAAATATATTCTTAAAAGAATGCATACCTTTTGTTACACATAACATGTAATTTGATGCCTCTCTGTGGCAAATCCAGTAACACATTTAGGCTAACACATGCATACCTGTTGTAGAAATCTTGAGACTTTTCCATTAGGAGAACCCCAGAGGTGTTCCAGCCCCTGGATCTGGGGTATCACATCCCCAGGAACACTTACCAGCCTCCAGTCTGTTTTTACTGACAATTTCCCTTCTGCACAGGTTAGCTGTCTGGGCTGCTAAATGAGATCACTAGCTCAGCTGCTTTCTTACAGCTTTAGTACTGTTGCATGGCAATGAGATTGCAAAGATAAAAATACGGATCTAATTTCCAATCTCCTTTTTCTAAGGCCATAATACTGTATGTATTACAGAGTAACAACCCTCCTAATGCTGTGTTAAACTGAAAACCAAACAAAAACCCTTCCACTCAAAATCCACAGCTTGATCTCTTCCAAAAATAATATCAGAATTCTGGTCTGTACAAGGCTACAGAAGGAAGTTTTACACGATCAAGCAAAAGAAAGGGAATCAGGTCATCTGTTCTCAGCACCAGGACAATCCTTCTGTGTGGGCTTGGAAAAGCTCTTCCATATTTCCATCAGCTAAACAAAATATTTTTCATATTTCTGCAGTGAGGCTGCATCACTTCATCCACCATTTACAGCTTCTGGATGCTGGAATTGTTAAGATGCATAGAGGTTCCCATTAAAGAAATCCAGAAAGTGAGGTTTGGAAAAGGCAGGTGCAATCCAACACAAAGCTCAGCCAGTCACTTGCTCTTGTGACAGTTCACATAAGATATTCTGGGGATATTTAAACTGCACTAAGAACTCTGTAAATATGCTAAGCTACCTCCAAATCTTAAGAGTAAATGTTGTCCCTATATAAATTGTAAATACCGTCAATTCATTTGTTTACTGACATCTTGAGTTTAATATAACAATCACCTTAACCCCCTGTTGCCAATTACAATGGTAATCATTATACAATTGATATTTCTCTTAGTCCCTTTTCAGAAAATAATTTTGGCTAAAATTCTACAATAGGGAACAATTCTTCAAGTGACTTTTAACACAAAATATCCACAAATAATTCCCCCTGCCTTTCTGGTAATTCACTTATATTACACAAGTGAAGAGTTTGGATCAACTTCCCAGTTTTCTCTTTAGCTGGCTGTACAAAATCTTAGAGAACTCCAACTCTGTTGTCTCTGGCAGAAATAGAGGCAGTTCTATTAGCATCATTCTCCTTTTGGAGTTTGGCTTCTACTACAGCTCCCAAAATGGGTCTCCTCCCTGCACATTAGAAGGCTGATACCCACACACAAATGCATTGTGACAATGGAGGGAAGGGTGTTAGCTGGGCAGACAAGAAAGACTTAATTGAATAAAACACAGAGAAAATACATGTCTCATACAATGAAGTAATTTTTCTTAATGTTTTAAATAAATGCTGCTTTTCATTCCTCCCAAACCACACTTATAGTATAATTATATGATTGCTGGGGGTTTTATACAGCTGAATTATAGGGTGTCTCTTCCACATTTAGTTTGTGAAAGAGTCTCTCTGCTTCCCTTCATATCTCTCTAACCACTGACAAGGATACTCTCAAGGCATTCTATAATTCAATTACAGCTATCCTCTGAGAAACATATAATTTTATAGAAAGATTTAGGCCATCATGTATCTCTTTCTTCCCTGTTATGAAAGCATTTGTCTAAAGTCTGGTATTAAATTTAAAAAGGTCTGAAACAATCTTAACCCAATAGTTTTCAAGAGTGCCATTTGACAGTTGTCAGGCTGGCACAACCCCTGAGCTCCCGTTTAAACTCAAGTGCTGGATGGGCTAAGGACGCGCCGCACAGAAAGCACCACACAGGGAGTGTGTGATGGGTTGTGTGTGTAAATATATAGATGATGCATGCCCCCACCTCGGTTTCTATGCAGCTACATTGGATATAAATAGACACAAACATTCAACGCAGATCAACTGTAACATCACATTCTTAGCTGCTGTACTGGATGTCGTACGCTAATTAGAACACAAAACACAAATGTCTGAACTAATTAATAAACAGCACTATAGTATCAAAAATGCTTCCCCATCATACAGGTCTTTCCAGGCACAGAAATATTGGTTTGTAACAATCAGAAAGCCTTTTATATGTTTCTTTTCCTAAAGGAGTGATATCATGCTGATTGCAGTGAAAAACTGAAGAAATACTGAATGGATAATTCCCTCTCAGTTCAATTTCTCACACTCTTCACAGCAAAGGAAAGCCTAACTAGTGCAAGTAACTACCTCAAACAAGCTACAGATGGCCTGAATTTGTATTCTGACAGAACAGCGTAACTTTGCAAATAGCAGCTCTATGATTCCTGCACAACTCAACTGAAGATGTAGATGGGTTTAGATTTGCACTCTTGAACAAAGTTAATTTTATATACTCAGTTCTATCACTCAGATGAAATTCAGTTTCTTGCAGCTTCTGTTTTAAATCCACTGTTGGGACTCCAAAAATTAATTCATTTAAATAAAGTTTATTTTACTGTTTAAAATTTTTAATATAGTCCTATTTTTTCTAAAAATCAATGTTTATTATACAATATATATTTCCTATTGTCCTGTGTGGAACAAAATATTATAAGAGTAATACAAAATTTTAAACTTGATTTTCAGCTTGCATAAATATAATCACATGGAACACTGAGTAAATTGTAAAGAAAAATAATGCAAGTATCTCATAAATGGACACAGTTGTGAGAGGAAGAAAAAATAGTAAGAAATCTGCTCACAGTTCTGAAATGCTTTGACACCTGTGAGTTTAATCTCCTAACTAGAGACAGAAGAGTTTGCTTACCCTGGTGTAAGTAGGGCTTTCCAGTGTCAGACTGCACGTGCTAGGGATCTGCATTGTTTTTACAAGGCTACCAGCAACAGCTTTTCCAAATGCCTGAGCTCAAAGACAAACAAGCTTTGTTCATCAGGAACTTTAGTATCTTGAGGCATTTACTCATGTCGAAAAAACCAGAGATGTGGAAACAACAATGCTTGTTGTAGCTAACTTCACAACAGTGAACCTAGCACCAAATTCCAAACCCAGGGAAGTAACACTGAGCCTTCCTGACAACATTCTCTTGGTCAAGTATTTTCTGATCTAAGAGTCTGAAGTTATTGTAACCGTGAGGCTGGAAAGTAAGAATTTTCGCTGCTAATACATACGACTTTGTTTATACATAACAAAAAATACCTTTGTGTATTTAAGTCATCACTTGTGATTTTTCATGTCACCTGAAATGGATTCTGAAAGCATCCCTAGAGCACACAACTCCAGCTGTACTGTGCAAGGAAAACAGACCCTGTATGTTTTCAACTTTACTTGAATTTATTGTAGTGTTTTTGAAATTTGCAGCCTCAAAGCTATCTCTGACTCATCTCTTTCTTCAGAAAAATCAAAAAAGCCATCAGAATAATTCAACTGCACCATGGCAGTTATTTCCTACTTCCTAGTTTTCAAGCATGACTGGATGGCAGCCAGCGCCCAGTGCTGATTTTTGTAAGGATATCCACAAGCTACCTAGGGAAGGGAAGAAAGTTGCTGGTTGACATATCATATTTCATCGATCATAATTTGTCAGCTAAACTCATGAAGGGTTTCTAAAAAGAGAATCTCAACGGCACTTCAAGATTTTTATTTTTCAGATAATGCTCACAGCTGACAACAACTTTAAAACTCGTTCTGATTCCTGGGGAAATTAAGCAGATATCCTGAGGTATTTCACAATTATTTTTACATGCAGAGGTTTTCTGGAACAAGCAGTTCTAAAATGATGATACAAATGACACTGCAGTAACACTAAATTGACACTGAAAAATAGAGCTGAATTTAATTACCTTCATTTTGCAAAGCAGGCTGAAGCACCATAATTTTTACCACACAATCTGATTGTTGCTACAGAATAATCTAAACATTAAGCGTATTTTAAAAAAGAAGTTATTTGTGTAAATTTAACAATTACAGCATGCAAGGTAACTAAAAAATGGTGATCTAAATCAAACTAATTCCAACAGAAATGCACCTGAAATCCATGATTCTAACAAAGAGAACTGAAACCTATGCCAAACAAGAAAACAAATATCTGCAAATTCTAGTTTAAAGGGACCAAAAGATACCCCATGAATGTCACATAAGTAAAACAAGTGTAAACCATTGCAGAGGCTGTCTGCAATGCCCAGCTACTGATGCACTGATGATTGTCAAAAAGGGATCAAGAAGCTTTTGGAAGAAGTGAGGAAAAAGTCAATATTATACTTAGAATATTAAGTATATACCTACAGAACAAGACTGCTGGCAATATTTTATATTCTACTTAAAATGGACAGCTGCTGTTCATAAGAAAATTTTGGTGATAGGCAGTTTTGGTATCACTTTCCACCAATTTTAAACCAATATGAAATGGTCCACCATACAATAATCTGAGCTGTAGTTTCAACTGCATAGAAATAATGTTTACTTCTGTAATGAAGGTTGTTCTACTGAGTTGGACTGGAAATACATTTTCATTTGACTTCTTTGATTTAAGAAAAGCTGTGCAATACCCACCCCTCTAGCTTGGGGCCTGAACAGCTTGTTCAGCTCTGCTCAGTCATTAACTGCCCATGTGACCTTGCACAAACCACTTTTCAATGTGTAAGTCTGAGATAATAGCACTTGTCTACATCATAAGAGTATTTGGTGGATAAGGATGCTAAGGAGTGCAAATTGCAGGGAAGGCACAATTGTAACTTTGCAGAGAGAGAAAGATTAGTCTCCACTTATTCCACAATCCATTGTCAAATTCAGGTGTAGCAGAAACAGGCAGAAGATTGGTGAGAATTACTGATTTTCTTGGATATTCAGGTGCCTTATAGCCATAGTAACTAGTTTAATTTTGTTAAGATATTGTGCTGATTCCTTTGTAGAAATCAAATTGTTGGTGCCTTGAAACCTGACAAAACCAAGCAGTAAAAAGGGAGGCAGACTATTCCAGTTGGGTCTTGGCTTCTCCCTCTCTCAATTTATCAACCTTAGCAAGTGCCTTTATTGGTCTCAGTGTTTATAGGACTCATTTGTTTACTCCAGATTCAACATCCCTGTACACATAACTGGAACTGCCTACAGAAAAACCAACACAAAACAACCCCCAGATTCTGCTCAAAATCAAAAGGCAGTAGTGCTGTCACAGGAATGAGGATTTATCTTTGCAACTGGTCAGAGCTTGGCAGCCAGCACACATGTCAGGCCTACTGAATCATTCCCATGTGATATAGGACAATTCAAAAAAATCCCATCGAAACAAACAAAAAAACCCTCAACCAAAGAAACCAGAGCTCCCGGTCTACCACACAATAACAGAAAATAAGAAGTAGTATCCTAGATTTTTCTGGGCAAGGGAAGTATCTCTGCATTCATGGAGATGGGGTTTGTTTTCAGTTTGTGATGACAACAGGCACCAGAGGATTCTGTCATTAATCTGCCTCCAGCTGTGGTGCTGGAGAGCACTTGACACATACAACTGAACTTAGCATTTAATTTCCTTTTACCTACATGGCAGGGTCAGGGGAGTGCTGGGCATTTTTCCTGCATTTCAGTCCTCCAGCTCTGCCTCAGTGCAGCTAATTGGGAATTCTACTGGGTGACCACTTACTCAGCACCTTAGAGAGCCACCAGACTCATCTCTCTGAATATGAATGCAGTGACATGACAGAATTCTTCCTTAAAGATAAAAATGTATTTGAGAATGATGTAGAAGATGTCACAATCATGCCTCAGATTTGCTACTGGCCCCTGTGACATGGAGAAAGGTTAGCTTGGATATTGTTGGCAAGCTGCCTGAACTCCGTTGTTAAGTGTAAGGACTCAATCTCTTGCCATTGCCAGAAAGAACCCTAAGCTAAGACAGGGAACCAAGTGGGATGGAGGGAAGAGATTAGTACAATGAGAAAAAAAAGTAATGGGATAAATAATAACACTGCAGGCCTTTAAAGACAAAGAGATTGCTGGAAAGAAAATACCACAGTTGATTTGTTTCTAATAACAAAGTGAGATTCTGCCAGGAAGCCCTGAAGAGGAAAACTACTAAATCTTCTTGACACTGATCCTTGGAACACAGTGGAATAATACATTTTAATACAGTGTTGAATTTTAACAAAAAGCAAAGGCCTTATTAAAATGTTAAGTAAAGAAACAAAAAATTATCAAGATTTTAGTCTGTGAATTCCTCATAACTGTAAAAATAAAACGAAAGTAAAATACATTTACCATACTGCATTTTTATTGTCATATCAGAAAGTGTCCTGATAGTTAATGAATAATCAACAAAAAAGCATAAACATGCTTAGACTACTGTTGTGACAATTTATATCTAGGGGTAAGATAAACAAAACAGGAATCCTCTCCTTACTATGTATAATATGTCTTCAAAAGATTTAAATGATAGCTTTGTTTTTGTACAAATTCAAGGGAAAATCTCTTACATGTTAAAGATCTTCTATGGATATCATAATTTGGCATCTTGCAGCAGGACAAAAAAATTAGAAAAAGTATATTATATTCTTTCCAAAATTCCTCTTAAGTTTTTCTACAGCTTCCAGGTGCAGTCAAAACCTAAGGAAAAGTTACAACTTTATCTACAGCTGGCATGCTGTCAACACAATATTCTGAATGGCAAGGATGTTAATGGCTGCTGCGCCAAGTCCTGTTTACAAGCCTTCAGCTTTCCAGTGACTCAAAAGAAGAAAATAGCTCATTTTAAGTGTGTAATATCTGCAAATAGATATAGAATATTGTCCCATAAAATTAATTATTAGCTTACCTAATTAGGTTGAAAGATGTGGCATAGGCTATTAATAAAAACTGAATCAAAACCACTTAGCAAATAAAAATTACCCAGTCACAATATCTGAATCGAGTTTTACTCTAAGGTACTAGAAATCTCAGTAGTATTGTGTGTGGTTTGCCACAGCTACATAGATTTTTATTATGGTGCCAGTATAAAAATGAAAAAAAATTTGCAATTTACCTTCTGATAAGTAGGTGGTCTTTGAACATGACTACAAAGTAATCTTCAAATAAAACGAACAACAAGGAAGCATGTCTGAAAATAGTAGATCAATTGCTTTCATTAAACACATACCAGTATTCTTTCAAAGATTCATTTGTTTTAGACAATTAGCTGATGATAAAAGAATTTTCCAGATCTTTTAAGGAGTACATAAAAGACTAAAAAACTCAAAGTTCAGTAAACATCTCTGTTGTTCCCCGCAGTAGCCCTCATCTGGTTGAAAGTTGTGGCAAGCCCTGCTGTGTCTGGTCTGTAGCAAAGCTGGCACACTCTAATAAAAGGAAAACTTTCTACACCTGACAAACCTCCTGAACTCTTTTCCTTAATCCCAGAGGTTGATCATGTCAGCCTGTGATAGTTAAGTGAACCTAGGTGGAGATATTTGAGAAAATTGTGACCTCTTTTCACACAACAGTTAGAGCAAATAAACTGTCCAGCTTAGAATCGAGAGGCAAAAAGTAAGATGAAAATGTAGACCTTAATCAGACAAGGACTTAGATCAAGCTGTGAAGGCACTGCTTTTACCATTCAATCAAGTATTTATCAAAGTCCAACACAAAGCTGTATTTACAGAAAAGCATAACTCCAGCTTAAATGTAAAGGCGTAAAGGGAAGAACTGGGTAGAATTTTGGTTGCAAACAAAATTTTGGCTTTTCAATTACTTTGGAAATGCTCTGTTGTTTAATACGCAAACTACTATGTATTACCCCTTAATAGCAGCAACAGAATTGGCTGGCTGAAGCCTGGCTGGGGGATTGATTTTTCATTAATTTATTTCCCTTATTAACATACAAACACTGTTGGCCTTGTAAAATTTCCTTCAACCTTTTTTGACTCTTCAGACACATCCAATTGAGATGCAGGCCCCTATCAGAGGATTTCTTGAAGTTAAAACCATAGCCTTCACCAACAGGGTTGTCTTTTAGCCCAGTTTTATCCTTGGTCTGCATTTACTTCCCCTTTTAAGTTTTTGAACAAATGTTGACATTCTCAGACTGCACAACAGTCAGAAGATGACTAATTCCTAATCTTGTGTTCTTAGGCAACTGCCTCAGTAAGGGGAAGGGAGGCAGGCTGAGATATATCCTTATCAACAAATGCTGCTTCCCATCACCGTTTTCATACTCATCTTAATACACATACATTCCTAAGACAAGGAAAATACTTAGGATCCTTCTCCCCAAATAACAGCTATGTTACATTTTTCAATGCAGTGTTTTGATTAAAGTGCACACAGTTACAAAAGCACAACTAACTCAGTGCACTCAGTACATATAACATTTTTTGACTGCTAAGGCCACATGGAAAAAGACAACAAGGCCTTTCAGCTCTAGCCCAGCAGCTCAAATTTAACTCAAGTGTCTGGTATGAGCTAAAGGATAAAAAAAGCAATGAGACTGGGGTCTAGATGATCTTTCTTTCCTTCACAGCACTGCTGTTTAATCAGTATACAGCAAAGTCAAGACACTGACTGAATGGTTTTATCCAAATTCTTAACTTTCAGTGAACAAATGGACTCTAATTTGAAGCACAGGCATCAATGGAACATAGAAGGGTGTTAATCTGATTCTAATGAAGAGACTCGCTAAGGTTAACTCCCTGGGCAGAGGTCTGTACACAGCACTAAGTGACAGGTGAATGGAGCAAACAGGACCCAGCTCCTGTGCAAGCACATCTGCAGTCACAGGCCAGCCCTGGGACAGAGTGGCCAAAGCCACAGGAATTCAAGGACAGCACTGCTACAGAGCAGCAGCTGTCAGCCTCCTTACATCTGCACTGTGGTTAGGACAGAGGATTAAGATATTTGGATTTATATGTTTTAGATATTTATGGATTTTTATATTTGCAAGAAATACTCCAACCCAAATGACTAGTGGTGATATATTTAGTATTTATTATATATTTTTAAAGAAAATCACTGCACTTAACTGAAATTAATTGCATTTAAATTTTATGGAATAAGAAAGAATCCTACAGCTAAATAATCATGTAGCCACAGGATGTTGATTTATAAACTAATGGAAACACCTACCTCAGACATTAAGCTAGCTTGTCACTAATAAAAAACAAAACATCCTCCAGAAAAGTTGTCAAACACTTATAGAACAATTCCCAGAACAACTATTAGCATATAAATGAAGCAATAATTGAAAAAAAATAAAGGAAACAGTTAGAACCCAATGAAAACAATACAAAACCAAAAAAGTTTCATTCTTAAGGGGCCTTGTGGAGGTCCAACACCACACACAAAGCAGGCGTAACTTTAACAGTAGGCAAGGTTCCCCTGCAGTCCTATTCAGTCAAATTTTGACATTCCTAGGACCCCACAACTTCCCCAGGCAATGCATTCCCGGGTCCATACCAACCTTCATCACTAAGAATTCACTGTCCTGTTTTCCCAACCAGCATCTCCCTGTATTCCCTCCTGCCTGTTGCCTCCGGTCCCCGTGCACCCCCAAGGGCAGCCTGGCTCCTGCACCTCATCATCCATGGACATGCAGCAGGCTCAAGAGCAGGTGAAGGATGAACTCAACCCTTCCATCTGTCCTTCCCTACAAGGTCACTCTTCCCCAGCCCCCACTGAAGCATTTAAGAGTGAGGAAGACCTTGTGTGGGAGAGTTTCAAAGCCATTTGGTATTCACTTCACACTGCTCTCACTACTATGCTAACATCAAATGCTTATGCAAATTTCAGCCCACCACCCTGCTAGCTGAAAACACTATTAATAATTAAACTGACCAAAAATACTCTTTTTTTCGCTATTTCCCATAATGGAGGTACCATCTGTTGTCTATTAACCCTTAGTTTCTAAGCAAAAATGCTGAAGTACTTCCTGTTCTGTGATTCCTGGCAGGCTGAGTATTTACAGCCTGTACTTTGACACGAAATGAGCACACAGAAGTCTGATGAACTCAGAAGAGGGAAAAGAGGAAGTTTTATTCGGACATCTGATATTTATAGAATTCTAAAGGTGACTGTGGATTGGAGGATGAAATTACCACCTCTCCAACTACACTGGTTAAAGCATCAATTAATCATTCTTTCTCCACTTATGGTGAAAGAATGTAAATTATCTATTTATACATGAAATTGTTTGGGAATCTGACTCTAAAATATGTAAACAGATCAGAAGGCTAGAGAAATTTTAAGAGAACTTTAAAACTTTCAAAAGAACTATAAAAGAAAACTTAACACTTTTTAAAATCAGGGCAACAATAGCCCATCTGAATTTTCTTTCAGTTTTTACTGGGAGTGAAAGAAGGTCTGTGAAATATTTTTATTTGTCCTTAATGCACTCTGTTAGGTATGTACTGAAACATCGCCCTTTTTCTGAGAAAAAGGGTCAAAATCATGTGCATATCACAGCATTCTTGCACCAAGCAGATTTTTGCCTAATAGAAGTTACACACAAGGTGTATATTTGTAGGTTTATACATAAGTACAAGTAATTTCACATGCATTTCATGGATGAGATACCTGCTCTCTCCTTCCAGATGATGCCTTCAGACTATTAATCTTTTGTAGAAAAACATAAAAATTAATAGCATAAATCAAGCAAAGTAAAACAAACTTATTCTTTAAAAGGACTGACTAATCTTGTAGTCAAATCCTGATAAAATATCTCACTGTGTCTCCTCCAGAAGCAGAAGAAACCGTACATAATTATCATTATTTTCAGTAACCAGAAGCACTGCCCTGGTATTAGACACTTCTTTCCCAAACTGGCTGTGACCATCACCAGGAAGGGTCCTGGTGGACCCAAAGTGAATCCTACAGGCCTATCCAGTCTGAGTTATCTTCTGACTTCACCAGCAAAGCTTAGAGCATATACTTAATGAACCTTTTCTTTAGTCACTGCTAAAATGTTTAGTTATTACCACATTTTAGCTACATTTCAACACATACTTAAAAAAAAATTCTAGTGATCAAAGTTTAATTATTTTTAATGAAACTGACTACTAATTTTAAAGTTAAGAAAATAGTTAATATTTGGAAATAGCAAAACAGTATTCAGCAACTGGGAAAACCAGTAGAAAGTCCTAAAGAACTTATTTTAGCATGTCAAATTAAAAACTGTACTATACTGTGTATAGTACAACTGTATACTGCATCTTAAGAGTTCCTGTACATGCACTCTATAACAAAGAAAATAATTTTTGCTTTTTTTGCTGCAGTAAGATAAATATATACCCAGTAGCACAATCCAACTACCATTCACTCTTCCACAACATCTTCAACTCCTATTTGAATTTGGGCTTGGAAAATACTACCTTTATTTTGCATTTCCATTAGTATTTTTGGGGAGGCAGAGGGGTGTTCAGCAGATTTCAACAAAATTGGTCCAAAAAACAGTAATCCACAGCTACAAATGCAGCAGTCCTTAAAGGCAGTATGCTTAATAACTGACATTGATTAGAAGCTCTAAATGTTCCTCCTGGGATTTAGACATGTGACAAAATGCTTCCCTGTGAAATCACACTGGCTGATGAAGCAGTCAGAACAAGATGATGTGTTCAAGCTGATGTTTCTTTGAATTTCAGCAAAGGAGCTCCCATTCACATCTTATACCACTTCTAACTGAAATACATTCAGAGAACTTCTTTGCTCCATTTCTCACCATCCATTTGGCAAGTTGAATAGTAAACCCCAGAGTACCATATGGTAGAAGACAGCTGAGAGATAAACGTGTTGTGTAATGTCAATCCTAATGAGTGATAGAAATAAAACTCAAAGAGCTAAATATCTGGCTTAAGCAGCAAAAATTCACAGTAAAGGATAAAAGCCTATTGTACAGCCAGTGCCAAATATTTCCAAACTATAATATTGTACCTTACAGATGTGTGGTACCACTTTTGTTCCTCACAGCAGCCTGACTAAAAAAATATGCATTCTCCCAAACTCTCACTGAAGAGCTCAGCAATGCTGTGAGCTATGCCTAATAGCTCAATGCTGCTGGAAGAGAAAGGGAATGTAAACTCATGCTTTTATCTTTCTCCATTTGAGTACAGAGATGAATGGAAGAGAGAAGTAGAACCTATTTTCACACTAATTCAGTACAGCTTATTGCATATGTAAAAATTCAGCTTGAAGAAGCAGATAGCAGGAAACACTTAGCATTTGAGGAAATGCAGGTTTTAAGACGTCTCAAGCATTTTAGCTGTATTTTTATTCAACATCAAATACACTACTGACAATCCCAGACACAGTTTCAGTTCTAGGCAGACAGCAAGCAAATCTGTTCTCCCTCCTACTCCTTCCACCCCTTTAAAAAATATTCCTATAGTTCAATCTTTGCCACTAATATGGTAAGAGACTCAGATATAGTAATGTCTTCAAAGTTCTGATTTTTTAAAATTTTTTTCTAGCCTCCTCCTTCTTTTAAAATACACCTTAAAACTGGAGAAAATTAAGTCCCCACCAAGAGTGGCTGTTATTGAAACCCATCTGTATAGGCCTAGAGTTATAAAAGCATCATAGCCCGACACATTATTGGGCAGAAAAAAAAGGTACAGAATATTCTACATAAAAAAAATTCTCTTGCAATATACAAGACAAGTATATATACAGGAACTAGTATTGAGGAAACCAAGCCTCCTGAACTGTCCCCAGGCTGGGTGCATTGTGGGGCGCATTACCTGCATTCCCCAAAGAAATCAATCCTGGCTTCTACGTGCTCCTGCATTTAGTTGACAACAATGATGAGAACTTCTTAAATCCATTTTCTTGCACCCCAAATCCTGTGCTCAATTCACAGTAAGAAAGACACTGAGATGCTGGAGCAGGTGAAGAGAAAGGCAGCGGAGCTGGGGAAGGGTCTGGAGCACAATTCTGAGAAGCAGCTGACAGTGTTTAGCCTGGAGAAAAAACAGCTCAGGAGTGACTTTATTGCTCTCTACAACTCCCTAAAAGGATATTGTAGCCAGGTGGGGGTTGCCTCTTCTCACAAGCAACCAGCCATACAACGAGGGAAATGGCCTTAAGCCGTGCCAAGGGAGTTTCAGGTTGGGTATCAGGAAAAATTTCTTCACTGAAAGTGTGGTAAGGCATTGGAGCAGGCTCCCCAGTGAGGTGGCTGAGTCACCATCTCTGGAAGTGTTTGAAAAACAAGTACACTTCATCATCTTGAAGTATCTTTTCAAACTTTAATGATTCTATCTACGATTGCCTGCTGCTGCCCTCTGCCCTGCTAACAGGCCCTACACTGCCCCAAATGGACTACTTTTACAGAAAGCTAAAACAAAAGGTCTCTGGCTTTTCTCTCTAAACTACAGACAGGTCTTTTATACAAGTTTTCACAACTAATAATACTTTTTATCTGGCACTGTTTCTTTTTAGAACAAAATCATAAAGCTCATGTTCAACAAGTCCAGCTGCCCCACACTTTTGTCCTCTTGGCATAGATGTTACCTATTACTACATTCTGTTAGCCTCATTTTATTATTTCATTATTAAATATGCAAAATGAATACTAAGAACTCTTATCTGTTTCCCTTCCAATATTTGGTTCCACCTCTTGAATTTCAGGAAGACTCCACAGTGCGACTTCTCCGTATTTAAAATATTGCAGTTATACTGCAAATGTGCAGATCTATTTAGATTTGTATCACCCAGCAAAGAAAGCAGCCAACAACACTGAGCTCACAAATGCAGAGGAGGTTGCAGATCTAAGCTCTCTGGTACTCAGACCACTTCAATTTTAGTCTGTCAAGTACCAAAGTTTCCTACATGGCTTACTCTACTAAATTATTACTACTCTTCTATTAGTTCTTAATTGAAATTGAAACATGGCAAATTTCAATTTCCATTTACTGTAGTAAGAGACATTCAGTGAAAAGATTTACTAAAAAAGATAACTCAAAGTAAAAGGCTCATTTGCTCAGATACCCATTGCAGGCCTATAGACTGATAATGTCAGGAACACAACCTTGGACAGCAGAACCGAACATCATGTTCAGATACTCAGAAGTTGGATGCCAACTTTCATAAATGCTATCTCAATTATCCATGTTTTTGAATGGAGTAAATCTGTGTGTAATATCAGAACAATTAGAGCTTAATTCAAAACTGTTAATACATAATGCTGTGGAGATCAGCATTTTACTTCCATTTTGCTGCCATATAAAATTAGAAATAACTTCAGAGGCTCCTGTGCCAGTCACAAGAGTTTTAGGCTCTGACTTGTCCCTAAGCTCCAAAAAATGTTATCAAACAAATTCTGAGTGAAGGGGCAAAAAGGATAAGGTAAAGGAGTATAGGGAACAGCTTTTCCACATGTTCACTTGAAACACTGTAAGCTTAAAGTACTTCAAACAGCATTAATTTTTCCTTAGATCCATCACTTACTTCAGAAGACTCCTATCCTAGCAGACACTGCCCACATGCAAAATAGAAGTGATTTGAGTGAAACAGTTCACAAATCAAGAATGAGGAAGGAGAGAACAGATGAATACACCAAACAGATGGGAAAAGAAAAAGGGAAAAACTAACGATACAATCCTGGGTAAAAGGCGGTCTCAGAGCAGTCTGGAGTGACTGGTGTTAAACATTCCAGAGAATTATACACAAGTACCTGAGGATAATGAACTTGGCAGACACCTAAAGATTACCTTTTTGTTGAGAAAATGGGACAAAGGTGATCCAAACACTTCACCAGACAGACATAAAGCCTGGCACAGGCTGATCTGTGCATGAATTTTGTCCTCTTCTAGGCTACAAACAAGGAAGTAGGCCACAGAAATTCAAGTTAACCAGTTTATATTTGATAAGGCAGAGAAAGTGAGTTGGGAGAGATGTTGAAGTGACAAGCCAGAAATCTAGTTTTTACAGAACAATTTTCAGTGGTTATGTAAGGAATGTGTTTAGGGAAGACTAGAGGCAAATGGACACCATAGTCAAGAAGGACAGAACAAGATTAAGAGATTTAACTCTTCTGTCAGAGGAGTGATTTTATCTGAAAATGTAATTACAAAAAGCCCACTCACTTTGCCAGTTTGGGTCAATCAGAAGTCATAGAAATGGGCCTGCTGCAGTGGTGAGCCTGAGCTATCAAACCCTGCCAGGGTCCTTCAGGCAGAAAGCAACTGCAGATAGAAGCAAACCAATGAAGCAACGACTAAGCTCTTACTTTCAAAACTGTACAAAGAGAAGTGGGCAAGACAGTAGCGCTAGAAATATAGGGGCAACAGTCAAAATTCATCTGTAAAGTAAGAGGAGAAAAGATAAGCAAGAAAGGATTAGAGACATGCAAATGATCTGGGAGAGGTTTGATTCAGGAAAGTCCAAGGAGGAAAGGATTTTAGGAACAGAACATGGTATGAAATGTTAAAAGCATGCAAGGGCTTTCAGAGGATAAATGGATTTTGTTCTGACCTTTTCTTTGGTATTATTTCCTAAGCAAAACAGAAGTCATTCAGCAACCCACCCCAGCTACTGTCATTGGGCCTAACAAGCTACAAGAATGCTTGGTCGCCAAGACTTAGCTTTAGCAACTCCATACGTCACAAAAAGTCACTGAGGTCTTCACAGCAAAATTTCCACCAGTAATTCCCTACTTCTAAGAAACTGTTATTAGACTTCAGAAAAACAAGCTCAAGAATATTTTTAATTGGTATTTATGCTAAAGCACAAACATCCTTCTCATTTGAGCACCAACATGAAAAATCAGCAACTGACAGGATATAGAGGATCCCAAACACAACAGAATGTGGGCTCCACTGGCCCTCTGCAAAAGGAGGAATTCAGCAGAAATTTCACACAGCAATGATAGTTACATATTTTAACCTCTATAGGTTATTTTTACACAAGGAGAAATGAAGTGAAGAACAACATTATTATTGTTGTGTTGCTACCACTATCTGAGGAGTGGTATCTGTCTACTTTAAGAGTTCTCTTTAAGATGGGGGAAGGCAAGCCATAAACTTATAAGGTAACTTCATTGCTTGAGCTGAATTCTCTCCGATAACTACATGCAAGCAAATAAAGTAAAGTTCCTTTTCACTTTTTCAGAAAATAAAAAAGCATAATTATTATTTCCTGAAATAGGTATATTTTTCATCTAAATATTCTCTTCTAGAATAGGAATGCAAAGTACAGAATGCCTAATGCAATACTCACTTAAAGATCTAATTGTCCAACCAATATGTCAGAAGTGACTTGACTTTTAAGGGCAAGAAGATGCTGAACCTGATCCAAGTTTGTTAATTAACAGCCTCCCTAGATAAATTATTTTTTACTGTTGTACTTGATTACTAAATCTCTCTGCTTCAAGGCAACAGATGGCTTCAATTCCCCCCAAACCAAAATTCCATAACTCTCCATACTACAACAATCTAAATTTAGTTAGATACTTAAATATTAGTATTATTTTTAATTGAGTAATGAAACAGCCATGGATAGATGAAAAATTCACTCTTCAAATTTTCTGGACAGTTACAAGTTCAGAAAATTATTTCTACATTCCTGTTGTTTAGTGAATCCTTGATCAGCACTACGAACGTTAAAAAAACTCAAAAAAAACAAAGCACCAAATCCTTGACAGGAAATCTGAAACCACTATGAGAAGAATGATGACTCACACCCTTCTGTCAAGACTGTCAGTTAAACATTCTGTGTCATAAGAAAATCAAAACACAGTACACACTCTCACGATTTCAGTTCTGTCTCTCCAATAGCTCCTTCCACTTTTAAGCTCCCCTCCAGGAGCACGGGACAGCCTTTCCAGCTGACCTACGATTACTGCATTGTTTAAATAAAGCCCACAGTAACCATTCCCTTTCAGTGACCTCACACACTAAGACTCCAAACACAAACACCACTTATTTCCTCCTAGTTCTATGGCATCATGACCTAAGGGCCACCAAAGTCAGCAGAAACCTTTTAATTGATTTGAAAATATGTCCTCTGACCCTGGTGTTGCAAAGATCTGCACAGACAGATCCTTGTTTCAGTTATTCCACAACTCTTAGCAGAATCAGGACTACTAAAATACAGTGGCTGGTTCTTTGTAGCAGTTTTGGATTTTACACCATTCCAGTTATTGAAAATGCTGTAGAGTTTCTTTATCAAACTGCACTAACATCCATAAAAGGATAAACTGAAACTTCTGATAGCGTGTCAATGTGTGTATTTGAATCTTGGAGCAAAACAAACGGGTCTGTTGTCAGACACAAAATGAACATTCTGAATAGGTCCTGTCTAGCCATTGATTAATGCTTTTACAGTAACATTTTCAATACATACTATTAAAATAACTATTTTAAATTTCACCCCAATTATGCTCATTTTCCTCCTCTGGAGTTCATTGTATCTTGTGTTTAATACCTCATGCATTGAAATGTTTTCAAAACACTGAGGTTGAAAACTTTGATAATTTCATTTTTCAGTACACCACTGCTTGTCGCTGCATTCTGCTTTCTACAAAATAAAGTCAAAGAGAAGAAAATTCATCAACATTTCTCATACATTAATTTTTGGTGGGTTTTTTTAAACTTAAAAATTTTAATCCATTCGTAAGAGCCTGTTCTATTTAGAATTTAAAAGAAAGAATGTCAAACCTCAGGGAAATGGAATTCAATTAATATGTATGTGTCCACTGGTGCTGGGGGAGAAGCTGATCTACATGTGGAAACCACAACATAGAATTCTCCACTGATTTATGTAAGAAAAACAGCTTTCATCTGCTGAAACGGTCAATATAAGAATACAAAACTTCTAATCTGAATTTTAATTAGAAATAGGTCAAGTAAAGGCTCTTCCTTCTCCCCCTCATGCCCCCAACTTTCCTAGCACAAATCTCATTATTCTGAAAAGCATGGAGTGAAGCAAATCTAAAAATAAAACTATTAATATACTTTTGGCACTGCTATCAAGAAGAGTGACAGTTTTCTGTCAGTTTTGCAAAACACACACATAAAAAGAATAAAATTTGAGAAACCTTGATTAAAACAGCCACTTAGAATTATCTGCTTGACTATTAAATAAAATCATAATTTGCATAGAATACTACCTGACTCTCCATATGTAGTTATTTCATTCCCAGGAGCTCTTAGGAGGCAGTAGTGTGTAGATGTCCTAGATATAAAGGCTCCCCCATCAGACACACATGCTGTAGTCTCACAGGCACCCGATTTCACTGCATTGCTACAAGTGGGACAGCAATAAGACACTTGATTTTCAAGACAAGCCCAAGTACTGCAAGAAGCAATCCCACTTGAATATAATACTCCTGCCTACCTCAAAATGAGCTGAAAGTGAGTCTAATATTAAAGGTACCCTGGCACACTGAAGAAGAGTTGAGAAGTCATGTTTCTTGCAAGAAAAAAACCATCGCAGTAGCAGGAAGGAAAAATGCCCAGTCCGGCAGTTATTTACATGAGCACCCTGAAATCTGTGAAATCACAGGAGGCAAAACTACAGGCTCCATCTCACAACTATCAAAGACTAATCTCTGTATTCCTGTCAAGTTACTTACATAGGTGCATTTAGGTTTTGATCTCATTTGGAGGAATATCAGAAGCCTTTGGTCTACAAGGTTTACTACTTGGAACTGTATTTCAATTCAGAAGCCAATAAATTAGTTTAAGCCAATGAAAGCACCTAATTATTTGATAACAGTTCATCAGTATATTAGACATCTGAATTGTTATCAGCTCTACATAGGTTGTTGTCACAGCATATGTGGCAGTTGAGATAGCCACAATACACAGAGCATCACCATACAATTTCAGAAGGCTTTAAGCATTCACCCAAATAGAGTAACACCAGAATAGCACATCCGGAGGCTTCAGGCACCTGCCCATACAGAGTAATATCAGATCACTTCAGAAGGCTGCAAGCATCTGCCCTTCTGGTTCTTCAGCCCTACCTTTTATACCCCTCATGTCCATGCATTGCACCTGTGTGCCCTCTGTTCCCTTTGGTCAGCGCACCTGGGCACTCCATGGCTCATTGCTGCCAATGCTGCTCACCTGCTTCTCACAGCTGTGCCCACTGGGGCTGGGGCTGGGCCACAGCCCCACTCCCAATCACCACAAACTGTGTGCCTACAGGTTGTTACAAAATAGACCTCAAAAGCACCAACAGGATTTACTTAAGTAAATTATTAAGTACCTACATATAATAAAGTTTGTAATTGGGATGGTTCAGCCTGGAAAAGAGGCTTTAGGGTGACATAACTGTGGCCTTCCAGTACTTAAAGGAAGCCTAAAAGAAAGGTGGAAAGGGACTTTGGACAAGGGTATGTAGTGATAAGACAAGAGGGAATCACTTCAAACTGAGAGCGGGTTTAGATTAGATTTTAGAAAGAAATTCTTTACTGAGAGGGTAGTGAGGTGCTGAAAGAAGGTGACCAAAGAAGTGGTGGATGTCCCTGGAAGTGTTCAAGGCTAGGCCGGATGGGGCCTTGAGCAACCTGGTCTGGTGAAAGGTGTCCCTGTCCATGGCAGGAGTGGGTTGAAACTAGCTGATTTTAAGGTCCCTTCCAACCCAGGCCACTTTATGATTCTATGAATTCAGAGGAAAACTAGATATATTTAGTGGCATTATTTCTCACTTCACTTTCTTTTGCTCGCATATTTAAAACATACTAAAACATAATTTTTTATTTTTACGCCTGTATGCTTAGTTTTCCCAGATAATTACTGTATACAAAACTAGTTTATGTGGAATAACAACAGAATATCATAGTTATCTTGCCATTTATTTGGAAGCACATTAGTACTGGAAGCCTCCTCCTTTGTTGAATTTAATTGCCTATGAAGATCCTGCCATTTGAGTCTGTCTTCTGGAACATGCATTTCATCCTTATTTTTTAGCCTCGTTACATCAATCACCACAACTGCTACAGAAGATTTCTGGGCTGTGAAGTGATAATTTGTTCCAGCGATATTAATGAGGCAAGCATTGGTCTTGAGGGAGGTGACAGCCCACTGCTTTACAGACAGCAGCAGATTAACGTGTTGTACTTTACATTGTTTGAAACGTATCACTGGAGCATTCAAAATATTATTATCTACACTTAAGGTATTTTTGCCACCCACACTACAAATTACCCATTGAGTAACGTAACATCCCTCGCCACAGTGCACTGTCACTTCAGGAAGAAACACCAGTGCTGGGTGGTGAGGAGCTTCTGGGAATGACACCACGGAACTAGGAAAAAAAAAACCTAAAAAAAAAAAGGAAAGATTTGTTGATGCTGTAACAGCATTCCCAGTATACTGCTGCAGGAAGCAGTACATCTGGAAACAACAGATGGTCTGTGTTTAAATGGGAGGGAATAGAGGATTTTAATACCCATACATCTCTAATTCAGTTCTACAAGTTTGATTTCTACGTTTTCTCAGATTATGGAGTGTTACAGGATCTGTATGACAGGCTTTACCCATATTATTGTTACTATCAACATAGCCAGCTAAAGCCCTAATGTTGTACTGTCTTTATCTGTGAACTCTGACTTAGCCATATGTGCACTTTCAGAAAAGCAGACTTGGTCCTTAAAAAAAAGCTTACACCGGAAATTTATATGGACTAAAACACTATTTGTTACAAGACAGATGTTCTATCACCCTGAATAATTCACAATCACCTATTCAGCCTTTTGCACTTGTTTTATGACATACTTTGTACAGGTACACATGGTTTTACAGAGTATTTTTAACCTAAAGGAAAATAAAAGGAAAAAAAATGACAGAGAATACAAGAATTTTTTCCATATATCCTTTCCACATAAATGTCTCAAGCTCTTATCTGATTTATACATAAGAGCTACTTACAGGCATTCTAAAGAATAATCCTAACCATGCATGATTTACATTTACACATTTTAACTCAAAGGAGCGGAGGAAAGAGGATATGGCCATCTGCATAGAAAGCCTTCTGTGGATAACAGCTAGTGCTACCAGCTCTCCCAGTTCCTAATGCCAGATTGAACCACTTGTGACTGGTGCATAGGCAATGGCTGGCTAAGAGCTGGAAGATAAGCTTCTAGAAAAAAAGACCACATACATTTTTTTTTTTAAGCAGAAAGCACAATTATCTTCCTGGTGATTAATCTCCAGCAGAAATACAAGATGGTAAAGATGAATGAAGTGAAAATACTCTAAGAACTTTTAATTTTATATTATTTTCAACAGCATGTGTTCCAAGTATTGGAATTTTAAGCCTGAGACATCCTAAGACAAATTTAACAGGTATGTTATACTGATCTATACCCTTAGAAATGTAAAAAGTTCCTTACAGGTGGCCAAAATTGGAAATTTGTTCAAGAATAATTAGCCCTTATGCCTTTGTAATATAGAGGTCAGCATCTGTTTGAAGTAGGATTTGACATCAGTTGAAGCATATGGATAGGAATCCAAACTCTTTTTCTCATTAAAAATACACCATTTAATTTGGCTCAGTTCAGGACGATTAGCAATATGTGCTCGAAGAGAAGCTTACAATTGGCACAGGGAAAGTTGGCTTGGGCAGAGGACCACAGGCAGAAGAGAATCCAGAAGCTTGTAAAGATGGCCTGCATACACTATGCCAGTCTCTTGTTAATGCTATTAGCTCTTCATTTTCATAAGCACTCAGATATAGTAAAAACATTCAGTCAACAAGAAACACAGTAACAGTTACATATAAATAAATCAAACAGTATCGCCTTAAAATACCCAGAGACCTGTCTTCCAAGCTTTCTAGAAATAACAGACTTCTAAAATTAAGACACACCCTGAGGTTATTTACTCCTAAGTATTATTAAAATCAATTAGACAAAATATGCATTTAATGAAGAAAGACATAATGCTCCAGTTCGTGGTTTAGAAGAATATGCAATCAAATACATTGCTAAGCTTAAAGCTTAAACAGTTTCTGGACTGTAAGGTTCAAAGAGTGTTGCAATGCAAGAAGTATTTTGGAGGAGAGGTTTTAAAGCAAGTCCTAGCACTTTCCAATCTCTGTCATAGAAATTAAAACAAACAAACAAACAAACAAACCCAGAAATAAATCCAAGCTGAAAAAGTACACCTGTCATGTTAACATTCTCCTCCCTAGAACTTCTATATATGCACAGAAATTGCTGCACAGAATGATAATCAATCATTTTGTATTGACATACAGAAGGTGCTGGATCCAACAGTTTAAAAATAATTAGCTGTTTAATACAGATGTTTTCAAAGTTACTCTGAAACCTACAGCTGAAAGCTCAAATGGTACCAAATGTAGCAAACTCATAAAAGCAGATCTAGCACATTTGTCTAGGTATCTTTTTTCTTCCCCCCAGAGAATTAGAGAAAAAAATATAAAAAGAACAAAATACATTGTGTTTTTACACAGTAAAATGGACAATTAAAAAAAAATTGTGAGAAACTCCCTGCTGTAACTTTACATTTCACTTCCTGTAATTTAACTGAAGTTATCTTGGAAGACTGAAAATTCACTGGCTTAAAGTGAACTGGCTTTGAGACTGGATTTAGTGCAAACCACTTAAAAGAAAGCAAGAAACTGATTTCATCTCACCTCCTTGCACACTCCCATTTTATGTGCTTAATATTTTATAGTCTTGCTATAAATACACAACACCAAGCCAACAGAGAGTACACCCACGCCTCCTTCTACCACACAAGTATTTTTTGTCCATCCACTGTTTATCAACTGAATCATCTGATGAGTCAACCAAACATCTTCAGAAGTGCTGCGACCCTGCCATGACATAGTGACAATTCATTTGCTCACACCTCTCTCTGCTTTTACAGAAAATTATTTTTCACACACCATACCTGTATTTCTAGCAATTATGCTGGCATAACAGCACACGAATTCTCTCCCTGTGGTCCCAGGAGTACAAGTTCACTTGTGCTTCATTTTTAGGTTTGTTTTAGTAGGACCTCTATCAAAAACCTTGCCTTGTTGCTCTTCATAAAAACCCTTTCTTGTTTCAGGGGCACAGCATTCTGACATAAAAATGCAAACATCCTCACTGCCTTCCTCTTCTTCTTACTAAGAATAAGTAGAAACAGGGTGGACTTCAGTGCACCTTCATATTTACTATTATTGCATTCACAAAGAAGTCACACAAAAATTTACCTTTATTATAAATTATGCTTTTTGTTAAAAGGCTCATTAGTTGTGTTTTAATACAGACTTGTCTTTGTCTATTGGGATAATGAATGGTATTTTGGGAAAAAAAAGAACTTTGCACTAAAGCTTGTTTCTGGGTAATTTAAAACCCCATGACAGCCTTTGACTGTCAGACTGAAAAGCAAAATAAGCTAACTTCTTTCTTAATAGGACTGACCGCTCTAATCAAATATGTGAAAGAAGAAAGAAAAAGAGGCGCTTATTTTCCTCCCTTGGATTCCTCATCTGGGAGAGAATACACTTACCAAACAGTTTCAAGAATATCAAAGTAAAGCCTAAATCTTCAGCTGCATAATACAGTGATTTTCAAAGGGTATTCTTTATTAATGTGCTGAATGTAACAGTATTAATGTGTACTTAGAGCAGCACTGTGATGTACCTTTATTTTGAAGGAACAATAAAGCAACAGGCATGGCCATCCAACTTGGAATTTTAATCTACATAATTCTAAGAACTTTCCAACTTCTAAGCAGGTTGCTGATTAAGAACAAAACAAAGCCCAAACCAATGACCAAGCCCACAAAAATCCCAAAACAAAACACATACCCCCCCATCAGGCCATTATTCTGCAAGATACCTTCATGACACAACTGCTTCAAAAATTTAATGTATACAAAATTCTGATAAATTATATTTATAAGGATTCAAGTAACTTAATATTAAGAAAGAAACACACAATTTTTTAAAGAACTGCTGCTATTATAGAGACCCAAACAATCACAGTAATGATCTACCGCATTAGGAGACAGCCCACATGTATTCACTGAGTGGTGCCCTGGAACAGGCCCCATGTAAAACATGTAAAGCACATTTAAAGATTCCAATATTCCTAACTACAACTCTCCTGTTGTTTTTCAAAATGGCATATTTGTAAGACTGTCTAAAATAGAAGTATACTAGGTAGAACATGTGTTACACTAATTTTTCTATCCCATAAAGTCCAAATAGATGACTGAATTAATCAATACACGGTCACTGAAACCTGTTTCAACTGCTGGAACTGTACAAAACAACAATAAAAAAAATATTTGAAACTAATCAATATGGTCACGTAAGAAAACAAAAAATGGAAAAATCATTGAAGACGAGTCTGGAGAAACACATGCAGGCATTGCCAAAAGAAAAAAAATCGCACATAGTCAAACTCAAGTTTTCCAGAAATTTCTTTGTCTAACCCAGAAAATAATTCTAATCACAAATGAATAAGTTTAGAAGTAATAGTAGTAATATTTGAATAGATTAATTAAATCTATACAAAGTGCTTTTCTGTTAAATATTTTTCATTAGAGTTAAATATTGCAAGTCTCACTTAGCACAGGCATTCCTCTGCACACAATAGTGTGCAGAGCAATCCCATTCCTTTCATATACAGGAATCCCAAAATGATAGTAAGTGAATGTCTTAAAGAAACTTTTTTGGACAAGTCTAACAATTTTCAAAACCACCCTCAACATCGTGCACAATTATGACCATTGTTCATACTCAAAGACCAAATGCTCAAGTCTAACACATGGCAGCCTTAACTCCTTCCAAAGCAGCTACTTACTGAGAACTGTTTACTGCAGGTAAGGAGAGACTCAACTGATTGCTTCCTCTTTGCAGTATTTAAGATTTGTTTAAAAGAAAACTGATATATTTTCACAATATGTAACTTCCTAATGCATATTCATGTTTTGACTCCCTTAAGCACTCTGTAATATTAGGTTATAATTCATTACACAAGCTCATACTCACCCAATACTTTTTAATTACATACAGTATTAATACACCCCATTCTCTTTGTCTTTACTAACAATACTGACAAACTGAAACAATGACTGATATCTTTTTATGTCTGAAAGCAGAAAGAAATTAGAATTTTCCATCCATTTTATTGCAAAAGAGAAAAATAATGCAGAAGCCATACTAAGTATGCACGCTTTCACAAGCCAGACAATGCAGGCTCAATTTAAATTACACTTGAGTTCTGTAATTGAAGAAAGATCTAAATCCTGGCCACATAAATTTTCTGTCTTAAAGTGAAGGGATGGATGTGGAAAGGAAGTTGCAGCACCTGTCTCTATGGAAAAAAAAAAAAAGACTGTTCCTTGTATAAAAGTCTTGGAATATATTTAAAACTTCATATGGGAACCAGGGCACTGCCTTGTAATCAGAAACAGCACTTCTATGGAAATGCAAAATACTAAACTTGCACATCTTTTAATCATCTGATCTCAAAATAGAAGACTTGAATTTGCTGGTTGATGACTTAATTTAATCTATAGATACAAATAAATAGAAAGAGATTGCATTAGTCCAAGACAAAACAAATGCTGTGGGTTAACTCCCACAGGCAGTTCAGCCCCTGCACAGCTGATCCCACAGTCTCCTCCTGTGGGATGAGGAAGAGAATTGGAAGGGTAAAGGCGTGAAAATGCGTGGGTTGAGATGAAGACAGTTTAATATGTAAAACAAGTGCTGTGTGCATAAGCAAGGCAAAACAAGGAATTCATTCCCCATGTCCCAAGGGTGGGCAGGTGTTCAGCATCCCCAGGACAGCATGGCTCCAGTGGGGTGAGGAGCAGGAAGGGTGTTTAGCAGCGTGCAAGCATGACTCAGCAAAAGCATCTGCGTGTTATCAACACTATCTGCATCACAAATCCAAAACACAGCCCCAAACAGCTACTCTCAAGAAAAGTAGCCCAAAACCAGTTAAATAAATCACATTTTCATTACAAAGGGTCGCAGATAAAGTCAGTTTCATATCAAGAATTCCGAAAGAATTCCATTTTAACTCTGATAGTTTGGAAACTTTTGACTTAACTGAAACAGTCAAAAAAACTGGTTTTGAATCTCAAAATTTCCAGAAAACAAAATGGTTTTTTGTTTTCTGGCAGGTGAAAAGAAAGGAAACATCTAGAAGCACTGGAATCACTGCAGTACCTACTCCTCTCCAGGCAGGGAGCAGGCACCTGGAGGCACGGAGCAGCAGCAGCACTGCCTGCCGAGTTCCAGCATCCTGCCTGTTAGTTCCTCTTGCAAGAATTAGGACTGTTTCCTGTCTCTGCACAAAGATTTCTCCCTATGTTTCAACCAATATTTAAAGTTCTGGTTTAACATTTCTTTTCGTAACTAGAGGCAGTAACTCAGAAAGTATGGGAAGCTTAGAAACTGGAAATCAAAAGTACAGTTTTAACTACTTCCAAATCTTAACACAAGCCTCAGCTCTTTTTAATAGTCCCAACAGTTTAAATAACTGATGCACAACACAATAAGAAATAAGAAAGCATGCTGATATTTTTTAACAGAAGAAGTTCTTTAATCGAAGAATACAGGAAAATAACTTTGCTTTGAACAATTGCCTTTCTCTGTTCTCACTATAACAGAATATTACGCACATCCTCTTATAATCACTACAAAAACATTAACATGAATATTCTTTTCCTAAAGACAAATAATTCACCCACAGAAGATTTTTTAGAGCATCGTTTTAGGAAATTTACTTCATGAAAAGACTGTTTCAATTATCTTATATTGGAATAAATCAGCTGAGACTCCATTTTCTTCATGCAGGAGAAGCCAAATCTTTATTGTGTAGGACATATTTTATAGGATTATCAGAAGGCACTGTGTCAGATCTTACTGGTGAACAATACATTCACACTTAGATCATTGGTCAGTACATGGTATTTTGCATATCTATCAAACTTCTGTAAATTTTTAGTTAGTTTACATATTTTTTCTACTGATTCTCATGAGACAGATCTTATTGCTTATGCAGGTGCTAGTTGTTTTTCACCTAGGAATAGGCTGTTGTGCTAACAAACCTTTCATACCTAAGATTGTTTTCACATGGGAACTTGGAAATTACTTAGCTGCACTTAGAAGAAATGACAGGCTAGTCATTAGTTTAACAGAGCAGGCCTGATTTTATGAGGCCTTTCTTTCATAATTCTTCTACCTGTCTACGACAATCTTATGCTGAAGTAAGTATACATGAAAGCTTCATATTCCTTCAAACCCAACACAAGATTTGGATCATATCCTCACATTGGAAAGTAGGAGATATGGTAACATATGATATCCACAAGAATGCAAAAGAACTACTGCTGTACATTGCCTTCAGCAGCAGCCAGTTTTACCAAAACTTGGAACTGATGACATCTGGAGACAAAAATTTACATCACAGCCCAGCCAACACATGTGAAGGAGTCAAACTCAACTCCTATCTTCATTTGCAGCCATTTCCTCTATCACGAACAACACCAGTGAGGTTCCTGTGGGAACTTAAGATGAACAAATACGACAGGTAACAAGCAATAATGACTTGCTCTTCTGCATTCCAGGCCACCAGGGATCTGCCTGGCTATATGGTAAAGCTACATCAAGACAATAAAGCATCAGCTATAATATTTGCTACTTATATATATAAGATTTGCTACTTCTATATATATATATATATATTGTTGCTACTGCAACATTTTTCAATTCACAACTATGAGTCAATCAGAATACTAACCTGGAGGAAATAAACACATTTTTAGTAGGAAAAAAATCCAGATTTATTTTTATTATATTAACCAAAACATTAAAATACATAAATATTTTATCTTCCAGATACAACACATCTACTTAAAAGAATGGCGAATTATTATTGTTAGTCCTAGCTTTATCTTAGCTAGCACATGTGTAACAAGTATAAATAGTTTTATAGACATATTCCTTCTCGAACTTCTATGTGATCACTATTTCTGAAAAACTACTTTAATTAACTTCATTCTCTGATGAAATCTACAAGGTACTACTCTTTATTAATAAACATCTTAATCATGGACTGGTACAGGCATAAGAAACAAGAAGAACATTGCCACCTAGCTGTTTCAGCAGTGCCCATAAAGGATGGCACGTTCAGCTTATGTCTCTCAAATACTCCAGGGAAAAAATCAGTCCATATGAAAAATGTAGAAAGGGCTACCTAAAATCATGGGGCAAGGCTAAGTTTCTGTCACTTTTATCTTAGAGCTCTGAAAGAAGGTGGTCACAAAATACATGAATTGAAAGCCCATTCAACACAACCACGAATCAGTGTCTGACACCATCTCTCATCAGTTCTCAGCAGAAAGACAAATAGACCAATATATATGTGTGTACCCTGACACGTGTTAAATAACACCATGAAATTCCTGCAAAATCTAGAATATCCTTAGATAAGGTATCAATGTATATGCAAATAAGTAACTATCTCTGATGGAGAGATGTTTCTTTAAAACACATTTCCTGACTTTTCGTTTTAAATATATTTAATAAAGGCTCCATTTGAAAAGTAGTGCTTGTACAATTTCTAAAATGCAACTGGCTACACAAATCATATCAGGACTTCTCAGAAAAATCAGAAAAAAGCAAAGCAGCTGAAGCCTGACATTGCAGATGCCCAGACTGGTATTTTCTAAGCAAATGTAAGAAATGCCACAGCAGAAGGGCATCCTGCCCTACCCCACAATGCAGCAAGAGCAAAGGACAGCATCACGGAACTGGCACATCATCTGCTTGGCAGCTGTGTGTTCCAGCTCAGCAGCCTGGAGCTCATGCATTCCAAAAGCATTTGGTAGTTTCTCTGAAGCTCTTCAACTTGATACACTAAATTTAGGGAGGTAAAGTAGTACTTTAGTAGTACTGAGTAAACAAAAAAGAAGATCAAGCTTCTGTATAGCTACAATGCTTCAGATGGTGATTCGATCTCCCCTTCTATGAACTTTTTTTATCATCTTTCTAGATTAATGCCATTTTTGAGGAATGATACTGTGCTATGTTTACTTAGAAAGTAGTGTGTAACATCACAAAATGTCCAATTTTGTACACTTTTCCAATAAAAATGGAACCTTTACCAGTTAGCTGCTGGTTACTCCTTGTCATTGCAGCTCTCTGGTCACATCAGTCTGTGAATCTCATCCTGCTGACTGATCCTGTGCAGCTCAGCCTAGAGAAACAACCTCTGGACTTCAGAGAGCATCTCTTCAGGCTGAGCCTCCCTCCTCACAGCGCAGGGAAGGCAAGAACAGGGTCCCAGGTGCCTCCAGCCTCCAAAGGGAACCATCCACTTTGTGACACTGGAGGAGAACTTCCAATTGGGAGCACTTCCCTCCCCAACACCACCATGGCTCAGCCAAGCAGGACTGTAATATTCTCCTCTTTTAATATCAACATTTTCATTATAATCTAGGGGTAAGTAACAATTTGAGAAAGAACAGGGGGTATTCTTTTAGTACTTAACACTTAATCTCAAACACAATAAAAGAGAAACTGACTGGGACTATGCAAATTTATTACAGGCATGGGTAACTACCAACTCTTCCTACAGCAGTGCTTCCTACAGTAGAGTGCTGAAGACCTGTAGCTCCTTCAACTCCTTCCTCAACCTGGAAATGCAGTGCAATTCTGAGGCAGTACAAGGATGTATATCTCTATGCTACATTCAAACATACACAGAGACTTGGCAAATCCTGACTTTTATACAGGTGGAAGGAACAACAAAGAAGAGGAAGGAAGAACAAGTGGAAGGAACAAACTCAAGATAAAGATCACATTTCCACAATGCAGATAAAAACTGTCAATTTACCTGGAACTAGTGTGAATTATACTCATCTGTTATAGATACCCCAAATAACTAGTTACATATATTAATTGATAATTATATAGAGACTCTCAGAGATAAAACCCCAGAAATTAATTTAAGACAAAATAGCATAAGCAAAGGAAAAAGCTTTACACTGCCCAAAGAACAGCACTAGTCAGAGAAAAAAGCACACACCAGAGTGTCAGAGGTGTCACATCATTGTCTTTTGAAGATTAAACACGTACAAAGAACCTGAAAACCACTAAAAATTAAAGACACTCAATAAAACTCTGTTAATCACTTTTGTAAGCTCCTTAAAAAGAAAATTTCTTCTCCTTAACATTTCTTGATTAAGAAGATTTTACACCTTCACCAATGGATATTATACAAATTGCTATTAATACTTAGAAGAATTAACTGCAAATATTGTTTTTATTATGACACAACCTCTGCAGAGCTTAGCCTGCAAAATAGCCAGAAAATGAACACATCATCTCATCCCTGTACAAATTTTAGTCAGTCTTTTCCCATGAGCATTCAAATTTTGCATTCAGAGGTTTATTATTCATATTGGCCACCAGATACTCCTCCTGTGCTTATCGGACATTAAATCAGGGTATAATTTATGCAAACAATTGGAAACCAGCATGAGTTCCCTACTCCATCACTCCCAGTCCTCCCTTGTCTCTGTCCCACAATTATAATGATTACAGAGTGAAATTTGCTTAAAATTATTCAAAGGTTTCAAGCTGAAATTATTCTGTCTGATGTCCAGAAGCAGATACAAGATAAAGCTAGCCAGGGTTCTGGGAGAAAGTGGAGTGTTTCACACCTACCCCTTCTCTTTGGCCAGCCTGTCAAGCACATGCAATCCCACCAGCCACAAAAACTGCTGTCACATCTGGCAAGTCAGGGCCAAGACAGATAAAGAACAAAAGAGCAAGGATACCCTGGAGACTGCAGGAAGAAACTCGGACTGCTCCAGGGTATTTTCATGATGAATAAAAGATCATAGAGAGAAGATCTGGCATCTCAGATGTAACAGTGGATAAGACACAATCTGCAGGGAATCACCTTTATTTCTTTTGTCTTTAGAGAACAAAAAATAAAAATGGTTAACCTGTATTTAGCCCTTCTGCGTCCAGACCTGAACCTACAAAAAGCTAAGTGTTACTCTTAGCACAGTACACAGCATTTACCCTCAGAAGAAGAAGAAAGTGCCCACCTATTTCAAAAGGATACTGGAAAAAAAAATACATAGCAAAGTTTCCATGTATAATATGCTTTTGAACAAACATATATATACACACATACATATGTCTATATACATATGTAATAAACAGATTATAACCAACTAAATGCAAAACATTAATGGTTTAAACTTCTTTTTGCATGATTCCTTTCAACATGAAGGAGAAAGATGGTTGTTAAACAAAATATGACAAACTACCACACAATTGCCACTGAATTACTAATTATGTTTACTATATCTTTAAGGCCATCCAGGAAGGATGCTACCCTGACTCTTAGTTTCTCTAGGCTACATGCCCTTGTTCCTTACTTTTACAATCACGTCAAGGTGGGTGAGTCTAAAGGAAAGGAAAAAATTTCACAATCTTGAACAAAAGCAACAAAACATATTTTTGTGCTTCAGTCAATTGCCATCAGTACCTATGTGGCACTGATTTTTCCTGATTTGAACACTAAAAATAATATTCTGTGTTCATAGCACCATATGTTTATATATCACAATAAAGAAAAAAAACCCAAATAGTGGCACTGTTCAAGCTTTTCCAGAAGAATGTCCAAGAGAAATAACTGAAATTTTCTTGCGAATTTTTTTTTTTGCTGGAAACACTGAATTAATAATAAATCCTATACTCCAACAGATATGATAATTATGTAGTAACAAATTAGTTTACCTGGATAATAGTTCTATTTAGATTCCTCACAATCATTTGGTTTATAGTTACTTGAATCAGTGCATTTTAGATTTGCTGTGGTGGTCTCGCTAAATCTGTTCTTCCAGGTTTGTTGACTCACATTTTCAAATATTCTGAAAAGTTTGTTTAGTTTGCACAGTCTAGCTGTAGGTGACAGGTAGAAGAAAATGTCTACATTGTGGAAGAAAACAGAATTATCTTAAATATAAGAATGGTTCTTACAGATGCATTTCAGCTGTTTCATACTAAGACTAGGCAAGACTTCACAGACATTATTAAGGTGTTGCATCAAAAGCAACTATTGCTTCTTCACAGGACTTTGGACACCTGCAGATCTAAGAGGTACCACAGATTCAGGTCAGAAATGAAGGCTCACCTCATCCTACAAGCCACACTATGATCCACTACATTGAAGGATGGAGAAGGAGACTGCATTTTCACTACAGTATCTCTGTTTTCCACAGACACCATGGGCAGTCCTACCTGCCCACGTGGCTGCAAGCAAGGAGTCACACAACTGCCAAAGAAACCATTTATCAACTGAACAACAGAATGACCTGGCAATATCCCCATCTATGATACAAATGCAATAGTGGTCCTACAGAGGAACCCAGCAAACACGGAAAACAGCCCAAGACTTACACAAGAAGAGTCAGAGCAGAGATTAAATATTTTGCCATCTGAAGGCACATGGGTTTCAAACATGCTCTCTCTTGTCCATTCAGTGTGTCTGATAATCAGTAGTGAAAAAAAGGCAAATATTTAATCTCTGTGGCAAAAAAAGATGGCAAAATATTTAATCTCTTTCTTCACTCCTGATCCCTGGGTATTACACTCAAACCAAAACACTTGTGAATTGGTTGGGTAATATATAATTGAATTACAAAACAGGAAGGGTAGAAATTAGGACTTTTTATGATAACACAAACACTGGGTGACTATGTTTTTCAGTGAAAGGGTGGAGAAAATTATTTCTTCAAGGTTTGCAACTTCTGTAATTCATTTTCCTTCCATTTCAACTCTCTGGATAGTGCTCAAGACTTACCACTGGTCTTTGAATAGTAAGTGGCATCACAAACTTAAATGAAAAGCCCTAATGGACAAAGCAGCTTCTCAGGCTCAATGGAAGACAGGATTTAGACTCTCTGTTTGGGAACTTATCTACAAAATAAAGCAACTGCCAGGTCTTCACACCAATTATCAAGGGGTGATACAGGTTTCATGAGTCTCTTTTATGCATAAACACTGGCTGTGATACTGCTTTTCAACACTGAGTTAGAAACTAAAACAAAAGCTTAAACCTAATGCAGAGGAAGCAGACACAGAGTATTTAGTACACAGTCCTGAAATACTGAACATTTTATGGCAAGTAATACCATTTTTTTGTTGCTTCTAATAATGAGATATTCCCACCCCAAGAGAAAAATAGGAATTCACGAGAGACAAATGCTCATCAATTACTCTTACCTTGTCATTCTAAGGACAGCTGCAAGTATTGGCAAAGATAAGGTATTTATATGGCACCTGTTTTGTCAGGAGGGAGCTGGGGGATGCGGGGTGGAAAGTGACGTTTGAGTACAATTCATTGGATACACAAACACTTGAAAGGCTTCAAGGCACCACATGTATACAAGTCTGCATACACAAAGTCTGTCTACTGTTAGAAAAATAAAACTATTAAATTTAGAATGTGCAAATAATTACAGGAAACCTGAAAATGTTTTGATCTCTGGCAGGATTTGATTTACATCTATTCAGCTTCAAAGAGCTGTCTCAGCTTCCTCTGAACTAATGTCCAACTGCCAGTTTTGGGCATCTCTTGACTTTTTTCCCCCTTTAACTCTTCCTTAAGAATTTTTAAACACATAAAACATGTTTAAGCACAGCTGCCACAATATTTTCCTCTCAAAAAGCAAACAGTTCTAAATCTCTCTCTAAAACCACCAGAGTATTAGGGTCTTACGCAGCACCATATTTACAACTTCTCAGTCAGTTCTTTCTTTAAAGATAAAGTTGATACAGTATAACTTAGCTCCACCATTCAAGACTGAATTTCCATATTAGGATGTTTCAGTTAACCAGCAGTCTTAGGAAATCAGTATCTTAGGAAAATGCATTTTGGATAATTTGTTTTTCCTCCGACTAAAGTACCCAAATGTTTTCCTTGACTCTAAGAGGAGAATGTAAACTATAATTGTCATTTTGGTCTACTACTGCTACATAGTATCAGAATAAGCAGTAAGCCAGAACCTTAACATCTAACATCTGCACAAGAAAACAGGAATCATTGCATGAATTCAAACACTTGTGTCCATGAAACACCACATAAAACTCCTCAACGTTTGCAGCATAGGTGAAAAAAAAGCCAACAACACCAAATGTTGGGAGGAAAAGTGAGGCTTATTGCAAAGTTATAAGAATTTATGAAACAAAAATTGAAACAAACACCAAGTGGGAAAAAATGTACAAGAAATGTTTTTGTAGAAAAAAGGGCATTATTGCTCAGACAAAACTGAAAGGAATATGAGCTGAGAGATGCTTATAAGCAAACAGGCAGAAGGCTAATGAGGACGTGGGCCATTGTCACTTCCATAATGTAAAATTAAAAGCTGATAAAGACTGAGAATACCTTTTACAGTTCTGTAGGAGGGCTTTTACTAATTAGAAGGCAGCTACTGTCTGCCCCCAGTCTGCCAGAAAACAGAACCAAATATTTACTACTTTACTGACATTTTAACAAATTTAAAAGACGACAAACGTGTTGTATTTGTGTTCATACATTTCAATTCTAACATGCAAATAGAAACAAATGTTTAAGATGTACTTTTTTTTTTTTGCAGCCTAAAAGGAGTCTGTTATGTTACATTTTTTTTCCCACTGGCATCAGGAAATAGGAATGAAAGCTCGTATGAAGAAGACTCTTTTGCAAAAATTTCAGCCTTTAGAATTGTAAAGAGAGACTCAAAATGGACTATGGACCAGATGAATTCCAATTAAAAAATTAAAATAGGAGATCTGGGAGGAGGAAAAATAAAAACTCTTTACTTCCACATTATCCAAATATCTACTATTGAATCGCTACAACTTAAACAACAAATACAGTTGGGGAAAAGAAAGTCACAGGAAACAGATACAACCTGGGGGAGAATGACAATTCCTAAATTCTCAATTACTTGTGTGGAGAAAAGTATGCACTGTTACACTGTCCATGGTAGCTGCCTTCTATCCTGCCAGGCTACCCAGAACTACAGTGCTGGTCTCTGCATCCTAGACTTGACAACCTTGGCTTTTTCTCCTAAATATGACGTTGCTCTCTGCTCACAAGCTCAAGTTGAAGAGCTGATTTCCAAAACAACAATTATATTGGTTTCTTGGGAGTGTGTAGGAAGATCTAACAAAGGTGTAATTAAAAAACTGTCAGTGTAGATTGAATGAAGAAATTGTTGATGTGTTGGTCTTAACCATCTTTTGTGCTAGTTTGTCTACACTCCATTTTAGAAGGATACCAGGCATGGTACCTTGGGTAACATTTCAGAGAGAGTTCAAAACTAAAGTCTCTAGATTTCATTTAATGTTTACTGATTTACAGCTAGTGGTTCTTAGTCATAGTATAACTCAATAAAACCCAAAATATATTAGAAGTTAGGCACCCAGTAAAATGTGGCATTAGCTACTCTTACACACTATTCCTAGTGACCACCAAACTGTACTGCACAATGCAAAAGACTGCCCAAATTAAAAAGCCAAGGATAAGGCAAGTAAAACTTCAGTTTTATCATGGAGCTTAGAGCACAAGCAATACAAAAATATCAGCCTGCTTCAAAAAGAGAGTACAAATTCATCATTGTTGGGTGGTACATTTATTTTAAAGTGGAATATTATGACAACTGAAAATAAAGTCTCTATCCGTTTCCAAATGATGCTGAAAAATCACTTCAGCTGTTATGCTGTTATAAAAGCAACATATCAATCATTTCACAGTAATACTGCACTTGATTCAGTACCAATGCCAGCTATATGACTCATGTTAAGTACATCCAAGTACACACAGTTTCACTTTATGATCACTAATTTTCACTATTTAATAGCAGTATATGCAGTGTCTCTGGACATGCTGTTTGAATATTGATATAGATACTTCTTTACATATGAGAAAGAACAAGAAAGAAATTTTGCAGACTTCAGTGGTCTTCCACTGTGAAACCCTTCAATAAACAGGAACATTAGCCCATGATGAAAAAGATAAGTTTTATGACTTTTCTAGATTTCTTTGAAATAAACAAGGCACCCTTTTAAAGTTAAGTGCATGAATGATTTCATGAACAGTAAAAATATGTTGGAAAACAACAGCAGATTCTGTTGAGGATGGCACATATATGCAACCAACATTTTCTGTTGGATACTTCCTTTGCTGAAGAAGTACAGTAACATAAGCTGAAGTCTGGGGGCACAGAAACTATTTACTTCATAGCATGCAAAGTATGAGGTGCTGAAGAAAAATTAGGGGACTTGTGTCAGTGACCCTCAAAACACAAATCAGTTATTCTCCTGAATATTTCTAAAGATAGTTAATTAAATGCCTTAAAAAAATTAAAAAGATGTGAGAAGTGTGAGCAGCAATGTGATCCACAATGCATAATAAACAAACGTGACACTAAGACCTGCTGTTTCTCAGTTCATCTCTCAGGAAAGCTACCACTCCATGGCTGAAGGCTACAAATACTTACTTTTCCCTCTTATCCAAACCTGAATAATATATCAACATTTTTAAATGCAGGAATAATAGCTTGAAAGTGCATTACCTCAAGAACTATGCAGATAAGACTTACCTTCAAATTTCATTCAGAATAGGACCTTTAAACTCCAGTCATTCACCTTATCATTGCAAATTATGGCTTCAGATCCATTAGGCAAGTTGAAGAAAAGGTGAAATTGTTGTGCAAAAACCAAACTCAAAGTTTGGATTGTTTTAAATATTCAGAACAACTTGTTGCTAAGTTCCTTTCATCATTCTACAAACACCTTTTACTATGGAAACAATTTTTATCTGATATTCTTTGAAATAGTTTCATATATATGATGGCAAAGAAGGAGTTAACTGATTTTAATTAATTTCTTTTTTTCAGTGAAATAAAATTCCAGCAAGTCCACAGTTCTGAGAATTCAAATGGACAACTGTTATCTTGAATGCCATTCATTACAAAGCACTAATTTCTAGGAGAATTCTATTCTTTAGCTAAGGCTATCCATCCTTAGATTCGTAATTTGAATGAATGCTCATTTATTTAGAGGCAGATTGTCCAAATATATGTATTTGTACTCTACAACTATGCCTGTGTTCAGATCAGAGGTACACTAACAGCAGGACCTGTACACTAAACTGAACCTTCCTGTGTAGAAGGATCTACCATCTCTACCACCATCTCTACCACCAGCTGAAGAGTATCCAGGTCAAAATAACATTCCTTGTTTATGGGTTTGTGAAAGAACTGCAGTCTAGAAACATGACACTGAACTAGAACATCCATTTTCTGATCTGGTATAGAAAACCCTATGTCTGACCCTGATATTATCCCCTTACTCATGTAAAATTTTTAAACTGCTTGTCTGTAACAAAGAACTTCATCTAAGCTGCTCAGGGAATGTCAAGAGAAAGATTTAGAAGAGGTATCTTTAGTCTTTTAGTCATAACTAAGAAAACACAGAAGTGGATGCATATTTGGCATTGCAGATCTCTGATTCTAAAAATAACTCCCCAGCCACCCACAATCTTCTTGGAGAAGTTTACAAGTTGACCCAAGAGTTTAAAATTGCTACAGAGCATTTATGGTTTGTTTTTTTTTTTTTTAATTCTCTTTATAAAGAAAGCTTCCATGTAATAGAAAAACCATGGAGAGAGTATAGATTTAGGTAAGCTTTGCTGCTTTGAAAACCTAGAAGGGTAAGATCCCAAGCAGGACACAGCTGCCTATACATGAATGTGCAACAGGCACTTGGTACTTTACAGTCCTGCCTCAGAAACTGTTCCTGTTCTGCTAAAAAATCTGACACCTGACTATTTAAAGCTATCTTACTCTGCCACTGCTGGCTATCCACCTAAGAGGTCCTAAGGGATCTTCCCAAACACCAGTGATGGGTGTGTGGAAGGAGGGAAGCACTGGAGAGTATAGAAAGGCACCCAAGAGGGAAGAATATTCCTGCACTGGAGAGAGGGCAATGCACCTTCAGAAGTGAGTGGAACAGCTCTCTCAGACTTCTAAGACCAAGCAGCAGGAGCAGATAAAACAGAACTGCTTTATTTCCCCATTAACTGTATACCAGAAGGGGAAAAGTGAATTTGGATATAGTCTGGGAATCCTCAGAAACTGTACATAATAAATTACACTGCAGGGAGTGTCATCTACATATTCCCCAAAACAGATGAGTTATTTCAGCAAGGAGGAAACAACAAATCTTTATTTCAACTAATTCTGTTATCATTGCCCCTTAGGCCTACACAGCTCATCTACTGTCCAATTTTAGCTGTGTGCTTCCCCAGAAAGGCAATCTTTCTGAAACAGTGTCCTTTCCTGCCCTTCTTTTGTAAATATACAAATCTCATCCCGTGTAAGAAAAAGCACTGAAACATTTAAAAGGGCTAAAATAGTAACTCCTGCAAATGATAGATTTTTTTAATGAGCACTATTTAGCAGACAGCTCAATTTGAGTTGCTATGGTAGAGAAAGTTTGTTTTCCCATTAGTAATGAACTATGCCTTTGTACTCAAATGGAACAAGATGCTCAGCTCCCTGGATAACTATCAGGAGAACAGCTCGTTTTATTCTGCAGAAAAAGGAGACACCATACTTAAGGTTTTGTCCCTAGGAGCTGAAACCATAACAGAAGACCAGTTTTGTTAACAGTTTAATGAAATAACCTTTTAAAAGTTTCCATAATATAACATTATGACCTAAAGCAATTTTGATACAAGTTTCCTGTGGTCATAATCACCTTCATGGTACATATAGTTGTTTTCTCATCTATTAACAGTCTTGTAATTCTACAGCCCTTTTATGCTGGAACATTAAATCAGCTTTGGAGGGAAGTTTTTGCACCAATACAAACAACTTCTGTTAATAGGCACAATGCTATTTAAGTCTTTTAGTGCCTATAGACAACAGGCATCAAGAACACATTTCTGACCCCCAGGCAAAGTATCAGGGAAAAATCAAAACAACAACTATGAGGTTTATTTCTTAATTACAATGAGCTGTCTGCAAATTCAGGGCAAAATAGCCTTGAACTGATCTCACTCATCCTCAGTGCAGGAAATTAATACTGAAGTTGTTTCTGCATATCAGTTAATGTAAATAAACATTTACTAGAGGTATTTTTGAAAAATGCCTCATTTCTACTTCTAATTTATTTCAAACTTTGTCATTTGTAAGATTCCCATTAATAAATTGTCCAAACAGTAATGTAGAAAGTTGGCTCCAGATTTGTCGTCCTTCTCTCATGCTCTTCACAAGAAATCTGCGGAGAGGGTCACAGTTCACTGAAAATAAGCAAAACTCGTGCACACACCAAATCATTACATCTCCCCTAACAAATCACAGCTATCTCAGTGGTCAGTGTGAAGATGGATCATAGAATCACAGAATGTCCCAAATTGAAAGACCTACAGGGATCATTGAAGTCCAGCCCCTGGCCCTGCACAGGACACCCCAGTAATCACACCTTGGGTCTGAGAACACTGTCCCAGCTGTTCCTTCCTGAACTCTGGCAGACTTGGTGCTGTGACCTGGGGAGCCTGTTCCAGTGCACAGCTCCATGCCATTAAGGTGTCCAACATACCTTTATAGTTTTCACTCTAATGGGACACAACAAAGACCCCCAGGAAATCTCAGGCCTTGTTCTACAGAAGACAGCCTGAACCACAAAGCACACAGCTGAGCCATCAGTGCCCTTTCTTTTCAGCTCAAGACAACTTTCTTTTCTGGGAGAAAACTGGAAGTATTTTTCTAACTACCTCCCAGATCTAAAGCAATTAGGAAGGCTGTTTTGTTTTTTTTTACAAAATACCTACAAAGCATGTAGACATACAGATATACTAACGATAATCCAGTAACAAAAGAAGAAAAAAACCCCCAAACTCTACACTTTCCTTTTCTCCTCAAGTTTCTTACCATTTCTCAGAATTTAACAGTTGGCTTAAAACTTACAAGAAATAGACACCCAAATGCAAGTGGAAAATTCAAGACAAAGCAACACCACCTAAAGAAGAGAACAGAGAAGCACAACTCCAAGCTGAAGCAGTTCGCTGTTAATTTATCAATGGATATCACGATTCAATGCAACTTCTAGAAAAGCTGTGAAGTTAAGGTTTTTACTGACCCTGTTGGCACAAATCTTCCCGTGAGATTTGACACAAACAGAAAATATACCAGAAGTTAATGATACAGGACCCCACTGTAGTCTAACACAAGCTCAGAGGTAGGGGAAGCACATGTACACATCACTACAAATATTTAAACAAGAAGTTCAGTGTTTGATTACATCAGTCAAGGCAAATTTAGAATAGTTCAGATCTGCCAAAAGCATTTTGCTAACAAGCGGTATCAGTGGCATGAGTTTGCCTGTGGCAGCCTACCTGGAACATGACAGCAAATGGGGAACACCCTTGGCCTTTTTTACTGCTCCAGTCACACAGCTTCATTCTCCTGCTCCACCTCACCTCATCTCTCATCCTCGCTCTGCATCATTTTCAAATCACCTTCAGCATATTCAGTTTTGTTTGGCCTAGAAGAGCAGCCAGTTTCTTTCCCTTCCAATTTATTTCTCACCTACCCTTTCTGCCCAAATCTTTCCTAAATGATGCCCAACTTAAACTCTTGAATGCCCAACATTTCTCTGGTATCATACTATCACACTGGAAGAAGCAGGTAGAGCTCTCTCTGTAGAGACACTGAACAGCAGCCCTCTACAAAGAGCCGTTTTCCCTTTGATTTCATTCCATGGGTTTTACTCCCATCTCATCCTTCCCTTTATATTTTAAAATTAGTTTATAAATTCTGAGGAGAAAGGGTGACAGTAGATTTTTCATACTGTATTCTAACATGTAATAAAAGAGTGATTCTTGATTGAGTTTTTTCCTTTTTAAGGATGTAGGCAGTTCAGGTTACTTTTTAGATAGAGGCACATCTCCTCCAGAAAAGTGTAACTATTTTCATATGTAGAAAAGTGCTGACATAGAATCCAACTTTTTAAAAAACACCAAAATCTAGAAAACAATCAGCTTTATTCAGTAATAAAGACAACTATTAAGGGTACCCTGGTACTATAACCATGCCCTTTCATACGAAATATTGGGCTCTCAATAGCTTTATTTTTTTAGTAGTACATCTTTAATATTCTTCCAATGAAATATTTTAAATAGATATGGTACTTGTGTTTGCAGAATGTTTTGATGCATTTACTTTGCATTTGTGACTTAATCTGCAGCCCTACATTTATCCCTTAGGTATGGCAATCCCCGCTGTTAAAAAGGCAGAACAAAACAAAAAAGCTGAACACACTATTTAAACAATCTATTTCAAACAGATGTCAGAGACACATTTTATTATTTTTAGATCAGACCATTGATCGGCAAGATGATGAGCAAAGAAAAAGATCTGCTAACCTAAAATGTGTGACTCTTATTTACTCTCCATGGTCAATCAACAAGGTAAAACATTACTAAAATATGAAGAATCATGATTTGATGTACTGCAGCTTCTCATGTTCTGGTGTGAATCCACCATCACATCATGCTAGAACTTCATTCACTATCACTTGGTCATTATATAAATATACATTAGTTATGCAAAAATGGTTCCAGATTTTCAAGCTCTAATGAAGGTGCTGGACTTCTCTGGCTGACTGACACAGCTGAGCTCTTGGTCCTTATCCTCAGACATTGGCTCACCCTGTAAACACCTTGCATGCTGACCACAGCTGTTATGATGAAATAAGAGCCCGCAAACACTTGCTCACAGCTTCTGTTTGTTAAGAACTGGTACACACTAGAAAGATTTCATGCCTTTTACTTATCTACAAACAAAAGCACATGTGGAGAAGGAGCAGGCAATACACATTTCTCTTGGGGCAATCCTGCATTTGAATTTGAGTAATTTCTTCTAAAAATGAGAACTTGTCTCCATCTGATAACAACGTAGACAGTACACTTAGCACCCAGCATGCTGATGTTTACTGAAATGTCAAGGGTTACTCATTAAGCATGGGATGGGAATGACTAAAGGACCCCGTTTGTGTTGGCTTTGAATATGACTTCAAAGGGCCCCATTTGTGTTGGCTTGATGACTTATGGCACAGTAGTAGTAAACAATGATAAAACACAATATAATTGTATGTCTGTAAAAAGTTCTGAACACAGAAAACTTAAATCACAAGTAACACAGACACCTATGATCCAGCAGTCCTATTCTGAGACTTCTGAAATAAAAATAACTTTTAATTTTATTTTTGATTATTTTTATTAATTTGAGCATATGGTCTACATTCAGTTTAACAGCATGTGTGTGTATACATATATACACACATACAAGATGACTTCCAGCATCACTCAATTTCCATACATCTGCCATTTCTACATCTAGTTACCAGTCTGAAAGCACAAAAGGTTACATGGCAAATACCTAACAGAACTCCGAAGCTGCTCCATTCAGTACCCAATCACACAAACTCAAGAAATCCAACATGTAGGTTCCATATTCAGCAGAGGAGGATATACAAGTCTTCAACGTCTCAGTTCTCCAAAATAAATCCCATCCTCACTCCCAGCTGATGAATCTGTTACAATAAATTTTGCCTCTTCATCAGTTCAAGAGAAAGTGGAAACACGCTGAGTTCAATACAGAAGCTTCAACATCAAGCCACAGAAGAGACAAAGCTTTAGTGCTGTCAGGAAGTGAACTGCTTCTGAAAGCTTGAAAAGAAAAGAGCTCCTTTTTCTTTCAGACTAACTGGAACTTTAACAGAGAAGCTGTGAAAATACCAGTTACTTACTGACAGATAATCAGAATCCAGCTAGACTGGCAACAAGAGCACTCAACTCACGTGCCCGATCTGTGGAAAGGGCATGTAGAGTCAAACATCCTTGGCTCAAGAAAGTAAGGGAAAGAAGTACCAAAACTTACTCCATACAAGTAAATAAAGATTACTCAGCAACATGAATATGAAAAATGCCTCATCTCCTTGCACACCAGAATGCTCTTCACAAAGTCATCTGTCTTTTTTTCCCCTTAGGGACTTTCTATGGAGATTAATTTTTATGCCTCGTTTCATTATTATTCAGGAAACTGCTTTAGATTTTGTGTTCAAATATAACAGCACCAGTTAGAGTTAGAAACTGCAGTTTTAGGATGCATTTTCCCCACTATTTTAGGACTCATTTCAACTTTTAAAACACCTTGAAATTACTCTCAATGTAGAAGTTACAAGTAAAGGAATTTTCATCCTCTGGATGGTATTTTTTTCCTGACATTCAATTAACCCTGTATCACTGATATTAATATTTCAATTTCCACTAAAGTTGTATTCCTCGTGCTTTTTCGTTGCTCAAACAGGTTTTTAAATTTATTAAAGGTACATTAAGGTAAAACCAATGGCATTTAATATAGTGAATTAAATGAGCAGGTAACACCTACAAGCTATTCAAAAAAGTAGAGAACCATCTAAATTACTTCTCCTGTCAAGTATAAATACTAGTGACATTACCATGTTGCATAATGCTAACTACAGCTATAATTTATACACAAAGATTGCCATGTTATATTGCATCAAATTTCAAGATGTATGAAGGCTCTCAAGCAAATAAACTGAAAACACTGAAACATTAACAAATAAAGAAGAGTTTTTTCTGAAGTTAGATAGCAATGGCAGACTTTAGCTTCATCCACGTGAACTGATTTTTAAGCCTACCAGTAAAGACTTTTTTTTAAGGAATTCATATTTATGTGGTTTCAGACATAGGCAAAGATGGATGAGAACTGAAATCTGCTCATTCAAGCACAGTCTCCTCATTGTGAAATGCAACAGAAGAGTCTCAAGAACAGGCTTATCAAAGTGCCAAGATAAGAAAATAACTAATTTTTACTTAAGCAGCATCAAAAATCTTACTTTCCATCCAACAGAAGTCCCATTTAACATAATTTCCCTCTTATTTTACTCATAAAGATCAACACACATAGCACATTTCTGTCTCTTAGTTAATTGTTTGATTCACAGAAGGCAGGACAATAGCAAGATCCATGTTGGATAGTCATTCTGGAGGAGGCAGCTACCACTGACAGTTCTATCATTGTCTAAAACCTATAGCTACAGCTGTACTACAGAATAATTCTGTGCATAAGTAATAGCTCAGCCAAATATTACTGTGCTGTGTGCTTGGTCAGGAAACCATAAAAAGTAAGTTAGTAAAATGGCAAGCTGAGGGAAGGACAAGTCTACCCCTAACTGATTTCAGTAAACTTGGAATATGCCACTTATCAGTACTTCAGTTAATGCTCAATCTTTTAAAATAAGTATCTACCTGGTAAAATAATGATGATGCTCTTGGTGAGCATCAGCGAGAAACTGGGAAGATGCAAAAGCCCTCAATGATGCAGTGCTGGTCTGGCTGAACTATGGAAAGGCTGATATGCTGGTAGCTGGTTGATCTATCTGCCACCACAGATGACAGATTTGCATACTACCTAGACTAAAGTTAGATACAGAGCTTTTTGTTCTCTAGTGGGATTTTGATTTTGTCATACCAGTTACAAACCAGCATCATACAGAAATGGAGCACTGGTGATGAACAGAAGGCTGGATAACCAGTTGTAACTTTTCTGTATTAACAGAGTGTAGGACTAAATCAACCCCTACAGGAGAGCAACAGAATCACTTTAATACGTGTCCACCTAGGATTCCACACAACCTTACATCATAAAAATCAGAAATTTTTTCTAAACATGGTATTTTTTTCTGAACCAAAACCTTCACAAGTCTTAGCTTCAATGTGGTTTCCCCAACCACAGCAAGCATTTTAATTTGTGAGACAAGAATGATTTTTATTTATTCATTGGAAAGGACTGGAGTCAAATACTGATATCAACAACAATGACTCTAAGAGGATAAGGGGTAATGGTTTCCAGCTGAAGGTGAGTCAATTTAGATTAAGGAAGAAGTTTTTATAGTATAGGCGATGAGACACTGGCACAGGTTGCCCAGAGAGGTGGTAGATGCCCCATCCTTGGAAGCGTTCAAGCTTAGGTTGGAAAGGGCTCTGAGCAACCTGATCTACTTGAAGATATTCCTGCTGATTGCAGGGGAGTTGGACTGGATGACGTTTAAAGGTCCCTTCCAACCCAAACTATTCTATGACTCTATGAAACTCTCCTTACTGTTTTAATCCTGTGATATTTATTGGTAACTTCTGCATAGGTTTTAGAAATGTAAATCATCATCAACTTGTGTATGTAATGCACAAAAATCTTGGGAAATCTAAAGTTCGTACACCGGGATTATAACCAACTTTAAAGGAGAGCAAAGGAAAGGTGACAAAGCAAACACTGTATTTCCTTTTCTTAACCCATATAAAGGCTGCATAAGTATTACAGTACTTCACGGACCTACCACTTTAAAACACTAAAGAAGCTAAACAGATTAATGGCTACAATACATAAAATTGCTTCCACCAACAATTACCAAACTACAGTTTGACTTGATCCTATTTTCACAACTTTGAAGGCAGAAAATTTTGGACCTCAAATCAGTGGACTCAGGATTGGGCCCTTAGAGAAAAAGCAAAATTGTATTAAGTCTGTTTGGTCTCACAAAAGTTATCATTAACTCAGTTGTGCTGAACTGTCAAATATAATCAACAGGAACATCTAAATGAAGAAATAGCACACAAGAAAACAGAAACTCATGAATTTCAGACATAGTCCCATCACCAGTTTATATCTGGACTCTAAAACATTTCAAAATCTAGTTCCACTACAGTCATTGTGAGATACTGGCAGTCATTGTGACAGAAGCAAAGACAGGACACATTGTTCTCTCAGTCTGTAAAATGGGAACAAAAAATATTCCTGACCAAATGGAGAGGACTGTTCTCCCATATTCAAAGCCCTGAGATTGTGATAAATTAAGCAGCATTATTCTTCTTACATTCTTCAGATTAAGATCATTTAAAAATTAAATGCATACAGTTTAGACCTCATGAATCACATTGAAATAATGTCCTGTCTGCTCCAATTAACATCAACACCAATCCTCCAAATCTCCTATCTCAATGGAAAGAAGGAAGTATACATCTACCTATTCCCAAGCCATTACTGCAGAGCATAATGTTGCACACCTCCATATGTGACTACAGGCACAAGTGTGAGCAAGCAGGTAATTTCTTCAGTTTTCAAAACTACCATTTTCAGTATGATGCCACATCAAATGAGTAATAGATTTCCTTTGCCACAGTTTTCCTCAGATGACATTGCTTTTATAGAACTCTGAATACACTTCAATGGCTTTTTTACACATAAGCCATCAATACAATATGTTCATTTACTTCCACATCTGACTACTTGAAGTGTTGAGAGTAGTAATTTGCATTCCCACATTCTTAAAAGCTGCTTTTATAAGAATTTTCTCATTTGCTATTTATACATTTCAATACTTAAAATTTGGCAACTGAAAGGAACTGTTCTCTTTAAAATAAAGGATTTTTATTTCAGTATTTGAAATACAATTTTCTTGGGCTCTTATTTGGTTTTGATTGTTTGAGGTTTTTTAAAGATCAGATACTCAGAGAAAAATTCTGTTGAATATGGGTAATTCAGAAAACTTCTAACCATTCTTTGAAAAAAAACTATGATAAAAAAACAAACAAACAAACAAAAAAAGCCAACAATTAAAAAAACACACAAGACTAAGAGAGGTTCCTAAATTCCCCAGCAGTTTAGAGATTTGAGCTCTTAAAGCAAACCAGCAAGCCAAAATCCCGAAGACACACAGTTATATTAAAACTACAGTATCAACTTCTGATGAATTTATGTTATCAATATTATATCTATAGGGATAGCAGGCTATTGAGAAGACTGCATTTCATCTGTGAAGAAGTGTTTTGAGATTAATCCACAGCATGAAGGGTCATGTATAAAATAAGCTTTGAAAAGAAACTATGGACAAGAAAGAAGGAAAGCTATTGGGCTGTGTTCACCTTCTGATGTATAGCTCTTCCCCTACTACAGTTTATCTTGCTATCTGTGATTCACAAAGTGCTCACTACAACACCAGCAGTTCCATACTTCAAATATCAAATTATTTTATGTTAAGCTTCATAATTAACAGGTAAAATCCAGGCACTAGGAGTGGTGGGGATTTGTTACTACAAAACCATTTGGAGACACAGAAGATGTCTGAGATGCTTGCCCCACCACACGGACAGTTGGTATTTATTTCCACAGTACAGTGTATCTGACTCGTTAATTATCAGGGAAGCATCAGCACAATCAAGATGGGTATCTACAACCTATGGATATTGGGAAAACAATCAATAAAAGACTATCACTAAGATAGTTACTACACAGCCTAAAGAGGTAGCATAGATTTAAGCCAAATAAAGGGGAAGGCGGGGAGTTCTTGGCATTGATTTCAGTATTAGAACACGTAAAGCCCAGATCTGCTAAGGTAAACGTGTTGCCATTCAGCACGGTAAGAACACACAGTTAATACTACAGAGGCAGGTTCCTCACTATGTACCACAATCATATCCACAGCCAGTCTAGGCACACATCAAGCTTAAATCGTCAGTCACAAGCTACAGCTGTAAGGTATTTTAGAGAAAAAACAGCTGGAAGCAGCAGAGCAGTGTAACGACTGTATGTACACACGCCTTGACTAAAAGATTACCAGATCCCACAATCGGTGGCAGGAGAATACACCAAACACACGTTTGGCAGATTACGCCTCAGGAGCGGTGAGACATCAGGCTGCTCCATCCTCCAGCTGGGAGCGAGCGCGGTCCCGCTGCCCCGGCGGAGCCACCTCACCCTGCGCGCACCGGAGATGCGGCTTTTCCTGTGAGCGGCCCGGGCGCTCCCGCAACGCCAGCGCGGAGCTGGAGCCCGGCCCCCGGCAGCGCCCCGCCTTTCGCCGCCGCCGCACCCCGCGGAGAGCCGC
>VXBC01005817.1:448479-523282 GCA_013399945.1 Ploceus nigricollis
AGAACACCTTTTAAATAATTTACCTTGCTCGGGAAATCAGACCGATAGCGGAATCAAGGCTTGGGAGAGGGACGCTGATTTATACAAGGTGCTTCAGCAGCTTTCCTTTCGCGATCTGAGTTTATTAAAGTGGGGATCTCCTGTGGCCACCTCAATTAACAGTCCCGGGTCTTAGTGGAGGGGAACGTCAGCTGGTGATGATCTCTATAATTTCATCATTTCTACACGGTTTATGCTCAAGAAGGCATACAAGGCATAAAGGTTATTACCACCGGCTCTTTTCACAACAGCTAATTCTGCAGCAGCACTTATTAGTAAAAAATTTATTGTGCTGAAGAAATCCAAGGAACTGGAAAAGGTGTGCCTCTGAGGCTGGACCCGGCTCATCAGTCTGTCTCCATCCTGGTCTATGTTCACATGCATACTGCACACACATATCTATCAATTCCTAAAAATCACTGAGGTTATTTACGTCATGTAGCTTGTGCATTCAGTCCCAGGAAAACATTGGGGGAAAGCGTGCAATTCACTATTGCTGTTACTTCTTCGTAAGTTTTGTAAGTCTTTTGTAAGTTTCTGCATAGACCACCCAAAGTGGAGCCCTTTTGTTTACTCTGTACTGTGCCCCAGAACATACTTCATTCAGACAGTTAGTTTATGGTGTTTACTTAAGAATTTGGGGAAAATAACAGCTTCCAGGTACCTATATAATATCTTGGAATGCATAAATAAAAAATAATAAATTAGGTAAAATCATCTGTTATTCTATACATTACTTTCATAGGAAGCCCAGAAAAGCCAGAAGTAACCAAATCTATTTCTCGTGCATCTTGAAGCTATTCAACAATCTCCATCATTAACTATTTCTAAAAGTTAATTATTTTAACCCAAAACAGTCCTCTCAAATTTCTCTGATTTAGTCCTGGTAGGTGGAGTAATTCTTCAGCAGTATAGATCAGTCTGGGTTCTTCTGAGCCTAAAGTAAAAGGTAAATTTCCTTCCCAGTAGACATGGTTGGTTTGGTTTCTTCTCTCTCTGGACAGACTTTAACATTTGTTTTTCATTAACACAAAAATTAGATACTGTGGATTGAACATGAAATAACTCAAAACCAAAGAAAGAAAAAGGTCTTGAATGAAATCACCATGTTAGTCACAGAAACATAAACCAAGATAGCTGACCCATCTGGATTCCAGGTTTTAAGACAGTACCAAAGTCAAGTGAATATTGCTCTGCTGTGGGCAGACAAGGAACACAATAATAATTCTTCTTCTTGGAATCCTATGGAATTGCCTGTTGTAGTCATTAACATATAGTAGTCATAAAAAGATGGTAGCATCATCAAGGGAAGGCATAAAAAGATAACTATTGGAGGTGGACATTCAATTATACCTCTGTCTCTTCAGCCACTGCTGAGGTAAATGAAACAAAGTGGATCAACTCAGCAGTGGAAAATTGTTGCCAGGTGTCAAGTGGAGTGTGTGATGTACATATATATATATGTGGTAATTTCAGATACCCATGGATGCTCCCTAGTGAGTTAGAGAAACTCAAAGAGAGTTGCTTGGAGAACCATGCAGATACTATGTATTATTCCATGAGAAAGCTACAGAAGAAAGTGTGGAATTTTGGGTGTGTTACATGCAAGCTCCAACAGAAATAGGAGCAGATCCCAGTGCGGATCCCATGGGATAATATGAGTGGGACAGTGAGAGTTAAGGGGAAATGCTCCAGTAGAAGGAACAGATACAGATAGAGAGCTTTCCAAGAATTAGGATGAATATTTTTATACCTGGCAACAAGAGTCCTTAAGCACGTCAAACCTAAATGCATTTAGAAAAAAGAATTCTGACCCTGAGATTTCACAGCCAAGCCTGCTAAACTAGTTTAAAAGAAAGCAACAAGTGAAATATTGCTAGATATGCTGGTGCCAAATGGAGTTTTCTTACACAGGTAGGTTTATTTGGTATTACAGGTCTCTGCAGTGGAGATTTTCTCTGTAAGTAGCAGGGGATGGTATCTCGTGTGCACTGGTGCAACACTCATCGTTGCAGCACTGATGCTAAGGACTGGCTTGACACCTTTTGGCTCACTCAAGTTCAGATGAGCCTCCTGAGTGAGTCATTGTCTTTACCTGGTGAGTTATGCTGAAGCACTGTTTTTAAGTTATTCTCATGCCTCCTGTGGGAATAGAGATAATTTCCTGCATTGCAACAATCTCGATTGAGACCTGAGGCACAGCTGCTGGTCTCACAGCTGAAGAGGAACTTTTCAACCCACCTGGGGTAGGATATCACCATTCACCAAAGTTCTGTCAGCTGTGCTTCTGAGAATGATGCTGAAAGTTCCTCTTCGTGCCTCTATTGTTTCAATCAGATGAAGTCCTCAAAAACTTCTCTGAAATTCTGGGGAATTTTCCTAGTTTATACTAGACTGCTTTCCTGACAACTGTGAGACATAAGACACTTCCCTAAACAGTTGAAGTGGTTTTTTTGATTTGTGGAAATTACTCCTTCTTACAGTTAACAGGCTTCAAAACACAGAGGCAAGAGGTCAGCCAGATCCCAATGCTAAATACACAAAATACAAGGTTCAACTTCATAGAATCACAGAATAGTTTGTGTTGGAAGGGACCTTTAAAAACCATTTCATTCCAACCCCCTGCCATGTGCTGGGTCACCTTTCACTAGACCAGGTTGTTCAGAGCTCTATGCAGTCTGACCTTGAACACTCCAGGGATGGGGCATTCACAGCCCCCCAGGCAAGCTGTGCCAGCACCTCACCGCCCTCACACCAAAGAATCTCTTCCTAATACCTCATGAAACCCATCCCCAGGCAGCTTGAAGCCATTCCCCCTTGTCCTGTCACTCCGTGTCCTCGTAAAAAGTTTCTCTTACAGCTCTCTTATTGTCCTGTCAGGTACTGGAAAGACTTAGTTTCTTTCTTGTCTTTTCAACAGAAAAAGAGAAAACTATTTCAGAAAGGTGATGAAATATTTACAGTGAGTCCCCTAATAATGCTGGTAAACTACCCAAATATAAAGGGCATTGAGATCCCAGCTGTCTGACAGAAAGTGACAGAAGGGACTGAGTAGCACCAATAACAGTGCCCTGCCCCTTTTGGAACAGGGAGAAAAATTAAAAGGACATTAGAGACATTGTCAACCTTTAAAAGGACATTGTTGAGGAAGATCCTGTAGTGTACATCAACATGGGATCCCAACCATACTGCACAAGGCTGCATTTTTTTTTAAAACCCAGGTTTATACGTGATAAAACTAATGAGACTGATCCATCATGCAGAGTTTGCACAGTGGTTTGGAAAATATCCATTTTTAAAAATGATACCTTACATCAGTCTGATAGAAGTGCATGAGGTGTGGATGTAAAACATGATCAAAACAGAAGTCTAACTGTCCCTGATGCCAATTCTCTGTAATGATGCACAAACTGAACGGTAAAAGAGAATCAGGATCATTTTTTAAATACTTATGAGCATACCAGGTCATTATACGTTTTTCTAATTATGTTTGTACTGAAAATTGATACATTGCACTAAAGTGACATACAGGCACAGAGTCTTGCACTTAGTTTGGGAACATTCAAATTTTTAAAAGATAAAGGTGAAAGTGAGCTGTGAAACACCAATCAGAAGTTTTTAATTTCTGGACCAAAAGAAGGGGCCAGAAAGTAGGGAAAGTTGCTATTCTGTTTCATTCTCAGAGAGAAGACCTGACTTTTGTGAAGCTAGGCTAAATACACTGAGGTGTAGAGAACTGTCTATGAAATTGCACTTCCGTATTATTACCAGTTCCTGAACAGGTTTTGCCTCAGAATTTCTGCTAGAAACTGTACTTCATATAGTAGAGCTAAAAGAGAACTAACTGCAATTTCTGATGGGATATTTCTTTCCAGAAACTGTATTCCCAGAACCAAATGGATAGAGAGAAGCTGATTTTTTTGAAAAAGAAATGAAAACGGATGCATTTCATAGTCAAGTTGGTGGGAAAATGTACCAGAAATAGATTTGTTTACAGAACAGTTTCTACCGTGCAAAAGACTGAAGGAAGCAGCAGTGCCTTGTAGAATGTTTACAGGCTATGAAAAAGGAACCCAAACATGATACTGACTCTCTCTCAAGGCTCTCCATCACTACATGACACCGATCTCCTTTGTTCCCTTTTTAAATTTTCAAAGAAAAGAATAGGTTTTACAGTGTCATGTCTCACATTCAGAAAGAACTCCTGTAAATAACTGCAAACATTCTCACAAAATTCACCTCTAAGCTATCTTGTTCCAAGATGCCTACTGAAAAAATCTGGCAATAGTTGGGTTGTTCATGTGCTGCGGCTGCTGTCTAACGCATTGACCAAAAATGCAAGCAAGTTTCCTGATAAATTCTCATGTACTTGGATATATCGATTATTCTAAATTTACAGTAGCAAAAATTATGCATCTTCTCCACCAACATGGCTCCTTCGTTAACCTGCTATAGGGAGCAGAGGGAAGCGCTGCGTTTCGATGGCTGGGGAGGCGTGTTCCCGGCTGATTTTCCTATCCCATGAACACAAGGTGGTGCTGATGCTCCTGGCACCGGGGCTGATTCGCCACTTCACAGGAAGCCTGACTTGGGTGGTGGTCGCCGATGTGTAGCTGCATTACCAGCTATTTCATTTGCTTTAAGTTAATGATAAGAAATACTATCTATTAAGATAAAAAATTTTGTTTAAAATTAAACTCTTGGGGTGTTTTTTTTTTTTTTATAAACTGGGGAAAAAAATCAATTTCCAACTGACATAGAGAACTTTTTTCTTCATTATTTTGGCTTGAACTCCAGAACCCTCCAAACAGACCAGCTTCCCTTCAAGACCCAAATGAAAATGAATTCTAGGTCATGAATGAAAAGGCAAAAAAGATGTAAAAGAGTCCATATATTTTCAGATCTTAAGAAAAAATGGAGAAAACCCCTAAATTCACATGAAAGAAACATGCAAAATGCACAAATAAGTATACTGCCAGGTAATTGAAAGGAGCTGGAGGTATGAAAAGATTAGTTTAAATGCTTTGCTGCCTTTAGAGGGAACTTCTTTGGTACTGCAGAAAGCTGTACCTAAACTAGAAGATTTGAGAAACCTTTTACTAAGAAAGATGACTATTAAGAAACATTGTTGAAAAATATTCAATTGAAATGCTCATTCCAGACTATAAATACATGCTAAAAGAGGTTGGAGTCTATCCGCTTGCCCATTAGAGTGAAACTAAGGTAAGGCCCTTCTGAAAAGAGATTAAACTTCCATAAAACAGGGATCGTTTCTTTCCCAAATGAAATAATAAACTTCTCACTGCATTGAAAGCTGACACTGGAGAAGATAAGGAACATAAAAAACAAAGGCATGTTTAATAGAGTATTTTGGATTCATTGTTTCATCAGTCTCATGGCTACCTTCCAGTTTATTGTATAAATAGGAAATCCTAATCAGGATCTGTTTTCAAATATATTTTATAAAGACATAAAGTCCCTTCTTCCATATTTCTTTTTCAAGTTCATCTGATAAAGACATACTATCATGTTAGGGAGAGTTCTGACTCCCAGTTCAGTGCAATATTTTTTGAGGCAAGAACATATTTTAGGAAGGATAATCTACCCAGCCTTTTCCTGTTCCCTTATATTACATAATAATCCCCTGTGTTCCTGCTGCTTTTCTTCTTTCTTGTATTTCTGCTGATCTCTGTTGCTTATGTATTTACTTTTCCCTTAGGAGAGTATACCAAAACAAGACCTAAATATCTTAATCTCTTCAGCTTAATTAGACATGAAAGTAACTCTGGCCTCATTAAGAAATGTCCTGAAGCAACAGGTAGAATGGAATAAGATGAGTTTGAAATCTGATCCTGAGATCAGCTTGTCAGACAGTCCTAGTTATTAAAGAAGTCTGGGAAATAGCTACTGTAGAGAAAAACTAAATGCTTAGTATAAATCTCAGTGGAAGAGATGACTAATTAGAGATAATTATACACAGATTTCTTGCATTAAAAGTGCTTTAAAACATAAACATTCAAATTTTACTTAGACTCCCAAGTGCTTCCTAGGAGGCAAGCTTGCAAAAAATTTCTTTTAAATTACGTCAAATGCTTTTAAACCAAATGGTTTTTAAGAGGCATCTCACTGAAAATTGTGATGCCTTGAATTTTCTTGTTCACCTTCACTTTTGTAAGAAATTGCGATAAAATGTATGGCCTAAGCTAGCATCCTAATTGTCCTATAACAAAGGTAATCGAGAGTCATGCTGGACTAATTTGCTACTGTTCTCTAGCAACTTCAAACCCAAAATTCACTTGATAGGAAGACATTGAACTGTCTTCAGAACTGAGGCTCAAACTGTCAGAAACTTGGTAAGTAACATAAAAATGATGCTGTGCTAAAAAATACATTATCTATGAGATGAAACCAACCAAACAAAATCAGAACAGAAATTCAACCCAAATGAAACAAACCACATGACCCAAAACTTAGGATACAATCCATTAGCAAATTTCTGGAATATTTATTGAAAACTACAAAGGTTGGTGTAGAAGATTGTCAGATATCTTCATCCCTTAGTATCACTTGCACTGGAGCAAATAGAGAATCTCAGATTTTTACAAGGGAATTCCATTTTTTTTCAGCTTTGTATTTGTTAGCACAATCTCTCAAATGACTCCCACAAAAACTGCAGGTTGAAACTGATGGATTTGGGGTTTTTTTGAGGTAGTAAATTAAGACATCTTATTTTACACAAACATTTCTGAGGCTTACATCATTATCATCCAGGCATTCAGGAAAATCTATATATACTTCTTTATTCAAGATTCATTGAGAAGGTTTTTAATCTTTTAAAATATTGTCAATTCATATGGTTGTTTTGGAAAAACAGGAACACACAGCAATCAACCATTCATCCATCCACATAGATACCTGTCAGATTCTTTATCTTCTATTGCACATTGATGTCAGAAGAACATAGAATGCCTTTATTAACAGCTTGAACAGTGGGCAAAAGTGTACACTTGGCGAGTTTGTGAATAATACCAAGTGGAGGGGGGTGGTCCATGCACAGCCCAGGGATCACAGGACTCTCAGGAAGTTCAGTCAGGGTAGCACAAAGTCCTGCATGTGAGTGCAGAGGAGTCATGTGCCTGCACAGTGCAGAGCCGAGGCAGGACAGCAGGAGCACCTGGGGATCCTGAGGAACAAACTGAACAAGAATTAACAAAATATCCCTGAAAGACAGCGGGCCAGGCTGCATCCAGCAGGTGGGGGAAGCCATGCTGTGCCTCTCTGCAGGATGTCTGAGTCCACACCTGACAGATTGTTTAGAGCTCCCCTAGTACAAGACAGACAGCAACTTTCTGGAGTGAGTTCAGCAGGATGGGACAGGAAAAAAAGGCAACAGGCACACACAAGAAATTACAGCTAGATATTATGAGAAATGTTTTCACCATGGAAATACTAGAACATGTTGCCTGGAGGGGTCTTTGGGAATATTCAAACTTGAAAGGTCCAGGCTCCAAATGGGAGTAAGATGAAAAATTTCTTGAGATGCCTTCCAGCTTATTTTTTTGTTCTATGACCGATCACTTTTTTCATTACACCAAAAGAAAACAGGATAAAAATACTTTCATATAAAGCATTCACAATCCCTAGATATATAACAAACTATTCCTTTTAATTTATTCAACCCATTGTTCCAATGAGTTAATAATCCTGAATAGCCACAGAAAACACAAACATTTTTTCAGCACTTCACTTGAACTTTGAAAAGTGAGGTTTATATCATCATTGTCCTTCCAGCCCTTACTGTCTTCTAGTTATGGTCATTGTTATCAGCATATATTGAAAGAGATTGGTGATTCTGTGTGGGTAAAGAGTTAGATTATGCAGCTGGTCATAACAGATAGTGAGTGTTTAATCACTGTGAAAATTTTTAAAACAAGCCATTCTTCAACTATAAAAATCTCAGGTTTTATCACTAGAATTGGTGCTTCTCTAGTAACCATTTCAATAGTTTGAACTAAGAGCACATGCACAAGCTAAATATTCTCACTATTTATCTTTTTTTCACTTACCATCAGAACATACTGTCAGTGGTGATGGGGATAGAGAGTCAACAAAAGCAGAGTGTGGACACCCATGATCATACAAAATGCACTGCAATGAAAGTAAGCACTGCAGGTGGCTATAAAAATGTCAGGAAAAGGCAATGAATTTGCAAGATTTGTCTTGCCAGTAAAAAGTAAAATAAGTAGAATACTGTGGCCACATTTGTTCTATAACTGGATTTTTTAAGCAGAATCTTTTCAGAAGCAGTCTTCAAGTCAAAATGGAATTAGACAGGAATTATTTATCAGACAGTAATAATCTGTAAGTGGACGGTGTCTGAGTCTTACAGTGCTATGGCAAGCACATAGACAATTACAGAAATACTCTGATAATTATTAATGGAGTTTGAGGGTGCCAGTTGCAGAAGGCTGGATCCTACATTTTGTAGCACATTTTTAACTAAAAGTTATGGGACGAAAATGTTAGTATTCAAGTCTGCTTGCTCTTCTCTGCTAATTTACATTTACATTCTTAATGTCTAGATTGAGCCTAGGGAAATTTAAAACTCTATTTCATTAATGCTAACTTTTACAGAAATCCCAATATGCACAGAAGTTCCTAGATTGCAAGGCTAGTTAGATGAGAATGCAGAAGCTAAATGTAATTGCTGGGTGGTTATGATAGTTAAATATGTACTGTCAGTTTTGACTTTTGAAATCCCTACAGACATCAACCTACTGTTCTAAAAAATATGAAGTAACAGAACTATTAATTAAAATATCTTTAAAACAAGCATTTTGAGTTTACACACTTTTTACAGATATGTTTGAAACTCTTACAGCACAACAACATTGTGTTTGGTTTTTCAGAAGTTCCTGTGAAGAGTTAGATAATTGGATCTCTCCTTTTTTTAGCTTCTGAATGGATGGCAAATTACAAATACATGTGCAACCATTTTAAGAGTCCAGACTGGGTCGTGTTCTGGTAGGCTTTTGTGAAGTGCAGCAGTTTTACAATGCTAATGCAGCATTAATGGGCACCCATTTACTGGCTTTCATCAGCTCTGAGCAGAAGGTTCTGATGCAACTTCTTTAAAAATAACCCATTTAGAGATCTGGGTGCAGAAATCTTGGTCACCTGCAGAAATCTTTGCATAGATATATTTATTTGTGTAATATGTGTGTATACAGAAATAAATAGATATATATGTACATACACTTCTGCTTGGGCAATTATGGGCTCAGGAGGAATAAGACTTGATCATTTTGTTACACAGTGATTTAGTGCCTTAGGTCTGCCTGCAATTTCTGCTAGGCACATTACTATACACCCAAAGTTCTGAGCTGCCTCAACCCTTTGGAAGCTCTGTAATTCATATGCATTTAAAAAAAAAGAAAAAAAAGAAAAAAAAAGCATGTTTTCTTTAAGTGATCACAAAATTCTCTTCGTATCCATCTTGCACAGGTAAAACTGCTCCAGTACGAGACAGTAGAGAATCAGATGGAGAATAAATAAATTAAAAGTGATTATGAAATATGCATGAGGCATTTATGAAAAACCATATTTTCTGCAAGGTAATATCTTATGGAATTTATAGTACAGTATATCACCAAAGAGAGAAACTGGAGAAAAGGTTAATAGCTGGACTAATTATAAATCCAGATATATATAATTCAGCCTCCTAAACAGCATCACACCCTTGCACTTTAAATAAGAAGCTATAAGGGAAATACTCTTTTGGAACCCATTGGTCTTTTCTGTAATATTGATTAGTAAACTAGCATTCAATTCATTATTTATAAGTTTCTGACACCCATCTCATTTGTTTGATATCTAATTTTTATCAGTAGTACTTTGTAGACAAGCAAGTACTTTAGGAAAGCAGAATGCATTGTAAATCTGCAATAGCCTTTGGGAAAATGTATCGAGTATGTAAACCTGACTAAGTAACACATGGGGATATGGGACAGTAAGTTAAACTTACAGTTTTGCTATACTTGAAGTAAATTTTAATGTTTCTGTTATTCATCCAAAGTGCAAAATCTTTAATTTGAATTTTCACTGTGCAGCAATGGATCAGAAACACAATCATTCTCATGGGAATGAGAACAAAAGCACCAGAGAGTTCCCTCATGCTTCTTTCATCTAAGGCTTCTTTATGTTGTTTCTGTTTTGGATGGGAAGAGGCGAATCAGTTTCAAACAATCTAACGTAATATTTGGTATAAAAACCTAATGACTGGATGAAAAGTCTGTTTATAAATGAGTGAATTATGTGCAGTTCAGTTGTTTGCAAACTGATCAGATCACATATGTGTTTAGATTTATATATATATACACACACACATAATAGGGAGCCTTAACTTGGTGTAGAAATATTATTACATATCCTGTGGTCTTCTGATGGGATGTACATGTAGTATAGCAGCTCCCAGAGCTTTGAATTTTAGAATTTGGAAAAATGGGGCCTTAAGCCTATATACTATTTAAAAGAAACTAATATCTGGCTGTGGAAATGCATAGGAAAGGTTTCTGGTGTGAAAATAAATGAGATATGTCAATCTTAGTAGAAAAATGTAAAAATACTATGAGTCATGAGTAGAAATAATAATGAAATATAGGCAGAGTTGAAAGATAAATGGAAAAGTGCAGTAATACTTCTTAAAACTGTGCTTTGCCATGCAACATAGCTAAATAGTATCTATCTCACCAAATTTTTACAGCTGAAGATAATATTTTGCAGATTTAAATGCATTTTTTTTTTTCCTCTTTCAAAGATCTTGCATTACTATAAATGCCACAATTCTCAGTTGTTTGATAATTTTACATAGGTGTCACAAAAAGGTAACTTTTTTTTTCAGAGAGCTCATCAGAGGTAATTATCCTTTTGCTGGATAACGTATCAAATGCAGGAAGAGCTTCTGTTCCATAAAACTCTCAGTGGTCATGGAGAGCAAAAAATTACAGACATTTATTTTTTCTCAAAACTAATAAAAGTGACAACTAGCCAAGCCTCTCAGTAACTGCAACTAAATGTGATGGCTTCTAGCCCTTTGGATTCACTGCTGACATTCTTCCTGAATCCTATTCCCTCATCCTTGCTGGAGATAAAAAGCAAGAGGACCAGAACTGATGGAATGCAAACTGCAAGGGTCAAAGGAGTTACTGCAGCCAGTGGTGCTGGAATCAATCTTGGCTGAGGGGAAATAGAAAAAAGTCTGACCTACCTTGCAGCTCCTGCTTCCTCACTGACTGATGATGTGGGAGTAATGCAAAAAATAAGTAAAGACTCTTCTGTCACTGTTTCGGAGTCACTGACTTAGGAATCCAGCACATTTAGCTGCATACTCAAATTAGGTCCTGCTCCCAGTTTGGCAACTGGACCATATTCCAGACCTTATTTTTTCTTCTGTTAGAACAGCACTGACACAAAGAACATTAGTCTCTATTAATGAAAAGTATGTCATGGGAGTGTGAAAAATCCCTATTGTTATTGTGTGGAAGAACAGAAGAGAAAAATGTGATAACTTTACAAGTGTAGAAAATAACTTTTGATATTTAGCTGCATGAAGATATGTATATAGAGATATACATAATGTTTACTGCACAGATATCTCTTAATCAAAAGAATACTATTCTTTTTAAGAGAAATGGTTAGTAATCAATTTTTGAAGAAATAGAAATTTTTACTTTCAAACGTGACCCAAAAAACCTCTTCAAAAGCCCATCAAACAAAATGAAACTTTACTCCAGTTGATAATCTCACACAGGCCTCCTATAAACACAAGCATTAAATCTTTATCTCATTACCTCTTTCCTTGTTAGAGGCTAAATGATACTTCTTTCCATTGTAAGAGGAATGAAGAGCATGCATTTTCTGAGCTGCTGAAGCTTGTTATTGAAATTAAGCTTTATGACACTGCTGTTTTCCATACTTGGACCCAGTCTATTGGATTTGTTTGGCTGCGTCCAGAAATAAGAAGGGCAAATGTCAATGCATTTTGAAAAGTAAAGGCAAGGAACAGGTTGTTAAATGGGCTGAGTTAAGCAATCTCCGAGGAAGGACAGCTACTAATAAAAGTAGTATTGCTTGTCCTAAAGTGCTCCTGTTTCTATGACAGTACAGTCCACACTCAACAATGTCATTTCCTTTTACATTTGATACCTTTGCATCTTTGTGGTTTTCAGTAAGATTGATTCCTTTAAAAAGGCTGGATGGCAAGGAACATCTCACCCCCTTCACTCATCCTTACAGAAAAGAATGTATATTTCAGTGTTTATGAAGTGGTGAGAAAGTACTGCTTCTATTTTCCAAAGAATTCTTGTCAATTTTCCTTTCCACGTGTTATAAACCATATTGATGTGAATGCCTTCTGAAGTTACTCAGTCAAAAAAGTAATTCATTTCAGTAGAATGATTTCTGAGGCACATCACTGCCCTGTAGGCTTTCATCATATTCCTTTCTTCACATGAAAAATGAGTACATTTCTAAACTGCAATTTTAAATATTGAATAAGGCTACTGATATCAATAAGTTTGATTATTCAAGACATGAGCTTACAAAGTGTTGAACACTATTATTATCAAGTACAAAGCAAGAGCATGCAGCCTTTTCAATGTAGCTGCAGCATTTTGGAGAATTGAACCCTAAAGAAAGAGAATTAACAGTTTACAAGAAATTAATGTAGAGAGATGGAAGCCAAGATCTGGCCCTTTAGATTATTTAGATATTATATTAATGTAGAATTAGATATTAATTTAGAAAGATATACTTAGTTTATATTAAAAATGCATTCAAGCAATGATCAATAATTTTTATCATTTTAGCCATGTAGCACATCTATTTCATAGTGTTCATATTCCCTTGGATCAAGGTGTTGGCAGCTCTGGATATTTAACACTTCATTAACACACAGTATTAGTGTGTAATAACAGGTTATACTGACAACAATATGCACTTTGCAATTTGACAACATTCATTTAGAATTAGTAACAGAGACTGAGCTAGGAAGCAATTATATTATAAATGGGATGGCAGAGAAAACCAGATTTTTTGTACTTTATTAATAACTTAATGCACAGATGTCAAGGTCCTGAGGAGTTTCTCTGTTACCTTCATATTTTCACACAACTGCTATGGAAGTAGAAGACAAAGAAAATTAGACATATGATCACAACCCTAGTTGCCTCTGCAGTTTGTCTGGTTTACTCTGGTATTTCTAGGAGAAAGAAAAAAGTTTAGCTCTGTATCCCGTCAGTTTTCCAGTTGAGTTTCTTTCTTAGAAGTCAAATGAAATTCTGATGAGGAATGGGCACATATTTATCTTTCTGCTGTATATGTATCATCTTGGAGCATTAATGTCTTAACTAAAATATGTCAGTTTTTTTGAGCAGTTTGATAAATAGCAAATGCACTTGTTTTGAATTAGGATTTCTGTTCTGTAAATTGATTTCAACATACTTAATATGTGCTTTGATTCTTACAGCTCTTTATCTGCTCCTTTATTTCAGTAGAGTTTTCTTCTTTAAGGAGTACACACTGTGGATGTTTTGCCCAGGGTGTTCTGATTCATCTGATTCTAGTGTGCTTTCCTATTCAGATAGTTGTCACAATTCGAAAATTTATTTTCTTTTCATCAAAAGCTTTCTCTTTCCATGAGGTATAATTTTATTTACTTTTCCCTTTTCTTTTGCCCTTTCTTTCTGGTTCTTTTTGATACCTCAGTTAAAGGAAGCAGCACTTTATTTAATGCTGTTGTCAACCATGGCTGACTATATTACTACAGTGTAAATTATTCTGCTTTCATGAAACACTAGAGGAATTGTAATCATATAAATTCTGTTAAGTCAATGGAGTAACTTGATTGAATGACAGAAAACAATATCCTCTCATTTCAGTAATCTAGAACTTACAAATTTGATAGCAACACATCCATAAGCACTGATGAGCCTTGTTTGCAGGTGAGTAGATAAAGGCCAGTAGAGAGCAGGTAAATCTCAGAAAACCTCATCTAACATTGTTTGCTTGGGCTGGTTTATGCTTTAGGGGAGTTGCTTCAATTTGTGTATCTGAGAAAGTAAAACACTGAAAAATGGTTCCTTAAATAACACTGGGGCATTTTATATCTTGCCACTGTGATTCCAGATTACCCTCCTTCACTGTAAAAATTTTTTTTAAATGTTGCCTGTTTATCAGGGTCAAAATTAAGTTAAGATCAACACAAAAATCTCATAAGCTAGTCAAAGATTGTCAAGTAAGAAAATGACATAATTTATTAGTTTTTATAATACCAATGTTTTGAAATTATATCACCAATTTTATCTTCCCTTAAGGAACACTATATAGAAGGAAATACTATGTCATTATAAATTTTAAGATAACATCTGGATGTGACCGTTACTAAGGCTTTTGCTTTGGCAGGAGATTGCAGAACTGCAAATGAAAGCTAAGTTTTGAGAAGAGATTATACAAACATCTTTAAATCTTGGATTTTCATCTTCTAAGTTTCTGTATTTTGCCTAGAATTCTGGCCTTTGTCTTGCTATTTAGCTATGAATTAACTGTAATTTAAAAGAATTCATCAAAAATTGCAATTGCATTTCTGATCCAATCTCTAAAATAAAATTCAGTTCAGCTCCTTCAGTTTTTGTTGGTCTGACTGGGAGAAACACAGCAGGAAAATTATTTTTGTCACTGAAATAGGTACAGGAAGCAGTATCACTGAGTAAGCAAACATGACATTTGTAATGACCTGGATACGCTCCTGGGTTGATAAACGGTGCATAATAAATTGTACAGCTCACCAAAACAGTGGTGGCTTTTTAAGTGAAATTCTTGCATGTATCAAAATTTCCCTTTAGCTTTTGAATAAAGGTTGCAGTCTGCAGTCCTCTTGAAAAATAATGCTGATCTGCAGTATCCTCAGAACAGATATGTTTAACCTGTGTCTTACTCATGCTGTGAGTAGTTCTACTGCCACCAAAGAGCTTCAGTAACTCTGTCAAGTTCTCTGCTAGTCTGAGTCATATTTACTCCATATTTTCAAAGGGTTTCTCTGATATGATAGACAAAAGAAAAGGCATAACAAGCAAGGAAAGGTTTATACTGGCAGCTATCTTTTGGAAAGTATAGGCTGTTTTATCCTTTCACATTCTACAGACATGAATCTGCTTATTACAGGATTTCCCACTATTCTCTGAGAGCCATCGAAAGAAGATGTCTTTACAATACAAGCTATTAAAATCCATTTTCATGAGACTCCCAATAGTGTGTGTGTTTAGGTATTTAGACTACATCAGAATAGGAAATCAGTATGGAAAAAAAGGGAGTCTCTTCCTTCCTCAGGGTGAACGTTGTTTCTCGTCTTTGATTGTGAGAACATGTTTCAGTTTATGGTTGGGAGACAGGCTCATTTTCTTCTAGTACTGATAGAAGCTATCCATCTCTGCTCTGGGAGCCACACATCTGCACCTTCAGACAGAATGTTCTGTCAATTGGTTAAGGCAGCTGTGATGGAAATTTTTATCCAGAGGACATTTCAAATACAGAGCAGCAGCCCCATGCTGACATCAGACATAAGTGCAGCTGAAGCCATGCAGCTGGCAGAAACAGAGTGCCTCCCCACTACCTCTAGCCATGGCGTGCCACCAGCTCCAATAATAACAGTTCTGTCCATAAAAGCTGCTTCTCAGGGGTGAAATGAACTGCCTTTACATTCCTTTCTACTGCGAGGTAGACAAATAACTGACTATTAAATAAAATAGTTTAGATTGTACCATGTAAAGAAAATTAGTAAGTCTTGGTGCTGGTCTTCAGCTATAGTCAAATAAACATAGTTTTCACTGCAAGTGCCCCATCTGGCCACAACCAATTGTATCACAGTAGTGCTTGGTGATGAATATATCCACATCATTAATACCATAGTAACTACTATTAAAAGAAGGCTTCATTAGCAGCTCTGATAAGGAGGCAAGGATATAAAAGGGGACAGTGAGAAACTTTATCCTGTTTTATAAACAATGACACTCGAAGGTCATGGCATGGTAGCACTGAGAAAACTCCAATGCCATGTCTGCTCCCCAAGCAAGCAGATCTTTTGGTGCTGTGAATATAGACTTGTCTCATAGCACTAAAATTTTATATTACTATATCATTTGAGATATGCTTCAATCTATAAATATAAATAAGTCCTTTAGCTTGATATAGCAGCAATGAATATTGAGAAGTGAATATCTTTCCATTACTATACTCAGTTTATTCCATTTTGTTATCTAAGAATTCTGATCTATATGCCTTTGCTCTTACTGAGTGGATGTATTCCAGTATTCACAGCATTTGATAAGCCTAATTTTAAAATCTATTTGTTACATCTATTTCTCCCCCCCCTTCCCTGCCCCCCCAGTTTGTCATCTTTGTGGAAAATATAGCACTGCAACTCTGAATTAAAAGATGAACATACTGAATAGTTGTTTTGCAGCAATATATTTGCACAGCATTATCTATGGTTGGCCTCTGAGTCACCCCAAATTAAGGCCCCATTTTTGCTGTGCACTGAGCACAGTAGAAGAGTGTCCTGGGACTCAAGACAATCTCAAGCAAACCCTACAGGTATGAGATGCACAACTAACTTACCATTTGATGCCTTGCTTTACATTTATTGTTTGAAAGAAGTGAATCTCCATGGCTAGAAATGAAAATCCCATGAGTGACATGACTGGGACATGTACAGTGGAATCTCCTGGGATCTCCTCCCCCTCCACTCCTGTCACTCCACCTCCAGGCTCTCTCTTGTGCTTTCTCACCTCTCCCCTATCCCAGCACGCCAGGTGTAGCACAAAGCATTTCACAAGTCACTGATGTGGAAGCAGGATGAAGATGTTCTCACACAGAGAAGCCCCACCTGCAGCACACACCAGGCCATGCCTGCAGCCCTTGCTGCAGCCTCTCCCCAGCTGCTCTCAGCCTGTCCTTCCATCCATCAGATGACATTTCAGGGAGTGTATTTCATGTTCCATTCAATGGCTAATATGCTTCCATTCACTTCAACCGTTGTGGAAAGTGCAGGATTTGGTCACAACTGTTCATAAGATTCCAACATTACAATAATAAAACTGTCAGCAGTACAGAAAAGCTTATACAGAGAAAATGAGTGACTTGAAAAGTTTTCAAAGTACCTGAGAAACTATGATTCCACTAACACTTAATCTGTATATAATTTTTTTCCAGAAGCATTCAGATTTTGCTGATATCAGAAGCTGATATCAGGATCATAAGGTGAAGTGCATCCAATACCAGGAAAATTGCTGCAAAAGGGACTGATCTAAAGGATATATCACAAAAGAAAAAAATAGTTTCTTTTTTTATACATTGTTCAAATACAGAATGCTTTTAAAAAGAAACTTATTTCGAGTCCAGCTCACTAAAAAATCTCAGATAGGCTATCAAGACTTAACTCTTATTTATTTCTTTTTTATTCAGCTATACCTCAACACCATTTTATTTTATCCTTAGCTGACTGAAAGCTTTGTGTATTTCTCTAAACTCCATCTGTATACTAATAGTGTCACGTCTGTTTTCAGGTTTTCAAGCTTGCTGCTAATGGAGACTTTTTCTGGACATTCTTTACAGCATTTTCCATTTTAGTGGTAATGCTATTGACCTAAGAGTTTCCATCATGCACTAAAAAGTATTACAGGTATAGATCTCTATTTCTTTGTAAAGATCCATAATACTCTGTGCCAAAAAATTCTCAAAGTCATGAAAAAAATTACACAATCATGTTCCTATAGCAAAACAGAAAGTCCTTCTAGAAGTGCAAAAGTAACATAAGTTATTAGACATATTATTAAAATATTACTGAAGTATTAGTGCACAACTTTAAATAGACTGTGAGTAGCTATTTTAAGAAGTAACTAGGGGATATTTTTAGACACCCAGCCTTTTAAGCTGGAGCTTTAAGTACTCATATCACATAAAGTTAATATTCTTGTACTATAAAAATCTCTTAATAATAGTGAGAAACAGGAAATGGGGAAGGAGAGTACACTCTTTCAATTTAATTCAAGTATTCCAAAAGAGAATTTTACATTAAATTTGGCAAGAGTCATCTGGCATTTAAACTAGATGCAAAATTATAAATGCAATTTTTTATGCCACTTGAGAATGAATACAGGATACACATATGCTTTATTTGAACCCAGTTGTAGTAGTAAAACTTACTAAAATTTGGATTATATTAGTATCAATGAAGTTTTAATGGAATCAGAACCAAAATGTGGATTCTCCTTGGAGTTCTGCCATAGAGGTATTTAGGGTCAAAACCACAGCTGGAATAGGGAGTTGTGCCTATTCTTAGCCCTAAGGATCCCACTAAGGTTTATGGGAAACACAAGAGTGAGTCACATTGGAATCAGCAGATGCCAGAGGTTCATTATTTCATAGGAGCAAACCTTCTAATCTTTCCACATGTCATATCTCAAAAATGTGAAAAAATTGAGTGGAAACACAGATTTACCAACTTTTTATGTTGGAAGATCATGCATAGAGATCTAATTCAGCTCTGTGAGTCAGACTTAACTTTGAATGACCTGGTTTTGGCCAAATGTGTCACAACTTCAATGTTATTGAAATCTGGGGTGTTTTGTGTGTGAATATTAGCAAAGCCCTTGCTGCTTTAGATAAGCAGATGACATTCCATTCCTCTTCGTTTCCCTCATTAAAGCAAAGAAGTTGAATATTAATGAGTGTGGAGAATTATGTTGTCATGCATGTTAGTCTAGAAAATATAAATTCATCTCATAAAAAAGTCAAAGGATCAAAGAAGGTTTTTACTGTTAATTGGAAACAAAGTGTCAACGGTGTCCTGATTTAAAGGGCACTCAAGGAGGATAAGGGAGGGGTGGGGCTTTTTCTTTTCCAAAAAGGAAACATAATTAAGGTAGAAGAGGAGTTATTAGTATTTTTTACTAAAATCCTTTTCGTTGCCTGTGTCATTCAATGTGGCATTCCTGATGTTCAAAGTAATATTGAAAACAAAAAATATATTCTTGCAAGCATACTTCAACATTAATAAAAGTAATATTATTATAGCCAAGAGCACTTTGCTTTTAAATCTACACATTTAGTGCAGCTAGTACGTTTTCATTGTTCTCTTGGTAAGTAAGCTTTAGCACATTTAGCTTGTGGCTAATTAATAGACAGAAAATAACAGAAGATAACCTCCATATTTTGCATTCTTGTGCTCAGCCCTAATTGCAGCAGCAAAAATTGAGCCTGTGCTTCCTCAGCAAGCCTAGAAATGCTGGATTTCTTGCACACACACATGCACACAGCAGAGCAATTGAGTGAGGGAACAATTCTATGTTAATGTTTCTAATTAAATATGCAAACTGTAAACTCTAAGGGATAGAACTCTCCCTTTTCTGATGAGACAACCTCTGTACCCTTACAAAACATAAGGTCATTACTTGGTTTCCTCAAACATTACATAATTCTTCAGATACAGCTTACAAAAGGCTCTTATTCTTTACTGCAGCAATAGTAGATGTTAATTCTTATTTTCATATGGACAGAAATTTGATGAAAAAAGGTGAAAACCTATTCACCCTAAAACACAGTGCTAAAGTCAAGTGGATATTGACAAACCTATCTGAGACCTTCTTGGTCTTTTTATATGATCTCAAATGTAAAGCTTAAAATGTTATAAAGTCATATAATTTGGTCAACCAATTAAAATGCTCTAATATGTATTTTTTTGCATGGCAAAATCCAAATAAAAATATTCGGTATGCTCCTCCACGTGCCTCAGCTAAAATACTCTGAGAATAAATTAATACCATTTCTCAGTTCTTGATTTTACTAGAATACCTGTTAATAACATCAAGATTTAATTAACCTGAAATAGAATAGAATAAAAATAGAAAAATAGCATAAAAGTATGATACTACAAATCATTACTGCTTAGAACAGAGTCATGTGAACTTTTTTTCAGCAGTAATGGAATTTACATGATTACAAGTGCAGTGGGTGTCATTAAAATTTCAACATTTACCACCTTTTGTCATTGTAATTCTGCACGTATTCAGGGGCAGTGAATTTGGAGGTCTTAAAGCATCTGCTGCTTCTATATAAGTTGCAAATTTTATTTCATTATAAAATAATTGGAATGTTCTGCTGATAGGATTATTCTGCTGCCTGAGCTTGCTGCTGTCACTTTTCTTTGAACACAGACCCTCTGGGGCAAAGTCACCCCAATGGGCTATTCCATTACTATTGTTCAAAATCAGGACATTTGTTTTTAATTTTAAAGTTTCAACTCCATTCCATTAAGCTTGCAAAATGGCAAGTCAGTGAAAAAAGTCCCTTCTTATAGACATGAATGCATGGGGAATATTTTAGGATATATATGAGTAATCACTCCTTCATCTCTAGGTAAGCTGTAGACAGGAGTTAATTGCTCAGCTCTCAGAAAGAGGACTTTTTTGTGCATGCTTGGGTGGGGAATATCCCTGTGCCTGTAAAGCAATTCAGCAAGAGTCATTAATTCCAGCATGACATGAAGCAAAATCTAATGTGGTTTCAGATTGATGGGAAATTAATCATTTTTTCTTGTCACCACTTGAGACACAGAATCTTAGAATCATTTAGGTTGGAAAAGACCCTTAAGATCACCAGGTCCATAGGAAAACATGAAAGCCAAGCCCAAACTGGAGAGCTTGGGGAATCCATGCTGAGGAGCAGAAGCTTTTAGGCTTTACTCCTGGATCAAGAACTGCAGGGTGACAGTCAGGGGGGAGGCAGGGTGGGGCAGGGGGCTGAGCCAGGGAGACACAGCTGCTCAAACACCACCCTTCCAGCTGAGCAGCCTGCACTGTCCTGTAAGAAAGGGGACAGGAGCACCAGCTTTCTGCATGGACTGCCATGTTTCCTGCAGTTACACCTCATGTGTTAGGGCTAGATGATAACCAGGGCTTCAGACTAATGCCTAATCATGGCAGGACAAACAAATGCTCTGACTTCTCCAGGAGGGCCCTGATACCTCCTTCCAAGAGCACCAGCCTAGCTACTGTTCTCTGATGAAAGGATTTTCAAAGTTTAGACGTCAAATTATGCTTTTCTATTCAGCCGCAAGGAAAAGATTAACAAAAAGAGAACTTTTAACTGAACAAGAATGTTACATTAACTTCTTCAGTTACTGCTTTCATATGTTTGCTTAGATTTAAATATATAATTAATAAGATCAGTGTACTTAGACATGTAAAAGATCTTTTTAGATCACCCTGTCCATCTTTGCCAGCACAGCATAATTTTCATCTCTGTGTTGTCTGTTTCCTCCCAAAACCTTGATAATCTGTAAGTCATGTAGGGGTAATAAACTGAGTGCTTAGCAGAAATGTTACTTGCAGATGATAATCACAAGCCAAGGAAAGGCAACACTGCAATACACACTAAATTTATGGATTTTTTTTGTCCATCATAAAATTGCAATAGCTCTTGGTGTTGAGTGAAGTCAAGAACAAGACAAGTACACCTAGCATTCATGGGGTTTATATGTTTTGACTACAATATGCTGCATAGAATTGTGTTTACTATTTGAATTTTGCCTAAGCATACTAATTCATGGTGGTGGCACTGAGAGCAGAATCATACTGTCAGGAAATTGGTTTAAAGATATAACCCAGAGCTTCCCAACACAGGTAATTTGCTGTAGAAACACAATACAGGAGATATGTCCACAAGCACACACAGGAGGGCTATTTGTGGAGAATAGTGGAAGTTTCTCCAACCCAGTGGGCTACCTGTCTGTTATGTGTTCAAATCACTTACAGTGAATATAGGAATATATAAAATATATATAGGAGCTTCTCTTTTTTAATGAAGGAATACCCAAATCTGCTGCTGAACCACAAAAAAACCAACATTTGTGATACAGGTGAAGAAGACAACAGCCCTGGATATGCTGAGACCTGCCCCTTAGACAGAAGTGAACCAGAACCAATAGCTATGGCTTGCAAAAAATCAAAACTGCTTTCAAACAACTCTTAACTTAGCACAGCCTTCTTCAAGGGACTGAGGATACCCGAAATCTTTTTTATCCATTTAGTTTTAAATATTATTTGTGTGTGTGTGTACGTATATACACATGAAAGTACATTAATATTTAAATGACTTATTATGAAGGAAACATTCAGTATGGAAGCAAATGTTAATAGACTCGTTTTTTTAAGTCTGAAAAAATGCCTTGGAGCTTTCCACACTTTCTTAATGCAGCAAAGTCTTAAGAACTTAATGAGAACAATTAAAACATCAATATTGTCAATAATTGTACTTCAGAGCATTTTCACAGAGACCTCTGACTACAGAGGTTGTCTGCAGTCTGAAAGAGTGACAAATTCTAGAGTGAGGAAGAGCAGAAAAAGCTATCTAGAAAAACCTGCTGGGACAGCATAAGCTTTGTTGAATATCTATTTAAAATTCAGACAACTCAACCACTAAAACCTCTACCTTAAAGAAATTAAAGGAAGGGGCACCTTTTCCAACATCCAAAATCCCCTTGCCAGAGCCAGCTGTCTCTAGGCTCTAGCCAGCTGTCAAAGGCTCTAGCTACAGATTTTCAGCTTTTATCTATCTTTTTGGAAACAAACAACTCCCCAGTTCTCTGTGGAGTACTCTAATTAATGAAAGCTCATGCATTTATTCTGCATAGTATATAAACCTACTCACAAAACAAAGCAGAACAAGGTTCATCACATCACTCTCAGTCTGAATTTTCCATCACTGGAAAGCAGGAAAGGTAAGATCAGTTGACAGATTCAGGGCATGGGACTGACAGTCAAGGAGGGGAATGGGGGCCCAAAGAGCTTGTGCAGTTTCTGTCCTTGGAGGTTTTCAAGACCCCTCAATAAAAATCCCTGAGCTGCCTGGCTGAGCCTTGACCTTTCTCAGCAGGAAGGTGGACAGTGTGTGAGCTGAGCTCTTTGAACATGATCCTGCCTACCATCCCTTCACCTTCTGTCTCCGTGTTCAAACTGGTTTTAAAACAGGAACTACCCATACAACAAAGAATAATTAAGATGAGTGATAAGTAGACTCAGTTATCAAGGTTTAATACAACTCAGATGTTGCCTGAATACCCTCTTGAACAGCTTTGATCACCCTCCTATTTCTAGGAGTCTCTTCACCTTATGATTATAAAGTCCGTCAAGATGAAACGCACTCCACGAATGCCATGTATATTCATTTTTCCTGTATTTTAACCCAGTTGATGGATCAACAAAGACACAGTTTACTTTCATGACAGATACCTGCTAATTTTGTTCTGCCTCATGGAAACATGCAGCTAATCTGAATGCACTGCAGTGATTTCTTTTCTTGTTTTATCATGTCAGACACCTCTCTCCTATTAATTCAGGACATCAAAATCTATGCCAGTATGCAAGGGATTCAGAAATACTCCACTACTTATTTTATGTGTAAATCATACAATTTGAGGGTAAACCAAACAACCAGAGCACAAAGATTCTGTGATTCAGAATTGGCATGCAGAAATAATTAGGTTTGTAACCAGGATTATGACCAGAGATTATAAAGATTTTTTTAAAAAAATGTAAGGATATGAAATTTCCTCCAATGAATCTTACACAAGTACTAATGCAATCTCATTTATTTTAAGTTTATGCTATCATTTTCCTTTTAGTTTATGAAGAAGAAAGCATTTGAGAATATTAATTTTCTTCTCTACCAGTCTTTATCTGATTTATTAGTATATTAGATTTATCAGCATCAGTTAGTCTAACTTAGGGAACCATCTGAGGCATTACATAATGAATGCAACAATGAGATTGCTGTTTAAGAGTGAAAAATATCCCTTCTGAAAATATGCCTCATTCCCACTGACAAACTGTATCTAAACTTGGATATCCCATTAAAAAGGCTAAATTTATAAAGGCAGTGAAATAATTTTCCCCTCACTTCCTTCAGTTCTAATATATACAAGGTGAAAGGAAAGTATGGGGTCCATAATAGCACAAGACTTAATTTAATAGAAACAACAACAAAAACTATGCAGTGCATGTTGGAATTTGAAGAACATATTTAGCTTAACATAGCTTTAGTTGTGAAAAGTTTCAGGTGTTCTGAATCTTGCTGACTGCATCTGTTGAGAATCCCAGCTCTTACACTGCCCAAACCCTCTGCCCTGGAGGCAAGACAAATATCTTACAGAAGCTTTCTCTCCTCTTTAGTCTATTCATGTAAAATTACACTTTGCAGCCTGTCTATCTGAAGTGGGGAAAGGGGAACAGTAACAGAGGGAGGAAAAGGAGAAGATTGCCTTCATGTAAACTAATTATTTTCTCTCAAGATCCTTGGAGTAACAGAAATAATTGCTTAGTTTCATGAAATTCAGGAACTCCTCCAAATAACAGTTTATCCCTAGCCTCACAGCAATGCTTGAGAAGCACAGGTGGAGGCTGACTAACTCCCCTGTAAGCTCATCTCCTGATGCCACAGCCCCAAATCTCATTCACGGCTTCAACCAAACACCAAACTGAGCCACAGTTACACTGTGAAATCACACGGGATGTTAATGCCAGGATGGAAAGTCTGCAGAGTTACTCAGATATGGTCTCTACATTTCTTGTTTCTGAATGAGACTTTCCAACACCCAATCCAAAACTGAAACCTGTTTTACAGAGGGTGAAGTTCCAGTTAAAATATGTAAATAGGAAATTTCTGTTTAAAATGGCCTCAGCTGTGACATGTGAGATGTGATGCAAGAAGCAGTTACAGCTTTTTACTAATTAAATTAGATAACAATTTTCCAGCTTGTGTGGTACAATCAGAATATGACTTATTACCTCTGGGTAGCTAACTAGGCTTGAACTAGACAATACATTTGAAAAAAATAAAAGCTTTAGCAAAAAATATTTGTTTGATAATTTTGACCTTCATGAAAATACATATATACATTAATAGGCACAGATTGTCTTGTGTACAAGAAATGTACATAGAATATACATATATACAAAAAAACTATACATACAAAATGTATATACAATACATTCAAGGTATTGTATATAACATATGGATGACATATTTCACTTCCATCTCACAAGAATTAGAGAGACTTAGCTCCTTTAAATCATGTTGCCCTTGTATAGAGAATGATCCAATTGAAACTGGGATACTGATGTGACCTGTTCCTGTGGCAGGTCACATCAAAATACATTTATTGGAAAGAGTTCCTCCAGAACTTTCATTTTGAGCACTCATATGACATTTACTCAAGAGCAGAAAAGATACCAGAGGACAGCAAAGCCAGGTACAAGATGATCAGCCTGGAAATATGGACTCTAAAATTTTCTAAACCAGAGGTTGTACCCCAGTTTTCTCCAGGAGTGTACCAGGAGAGTTGTTCTGTAGACTAAAGGGTGTCAGAGATAGGTAAAGGATGTGAGCAGAGGAGTGAACGTGGCCTTGAACACAGGCTCAAACCTGGTCCTCCACCACTATGAAAAATGTACCTTGCGAACAAGTTCCTGTGAAAATATTTTGCACACCATCCATGAGCAGACTTATTACTAATGTTCTTGGGACTCATAAGCAGAACAGAGACTGTGTCCCTTAGATTTGACAATCTGTATAAGAAAAATAAGGTTTAACTAGGAACGTATCTGGTTTTGACAAGAGAATGATGGATAGAACCCCTTTATTCACACTGACAGAAATATCTTTGTTGATGAGCCTTGTGTTTTGCAAAAGAGAAGGAATGGTGAGTACCTAGCTTTATATATGTGAGGTGAAATATTGCATTTTAGACTGGAATGTATAATTTCATAGATTATGAGTTTTGTTTAATGACTGACTGCAAAACTGATATTTCAAGGTTTAGCACTTCAATGATTTATGGTCTTGTCAGGAAAGTTTTAATATGTTCTATGTGTGCAGATGTTTCTGCAGTTGTGACATGCTATAAAAAATCACGATGGTCAATTGCCCTCCAGTGCTTTTCATGACAAGTCCGTGGCAGAAAAGTCAAGGGATTGTGTAGTGGAGCTGCTATGACTAGAAGGGATAGTTTAGTCATTAACTTGTGATTTCTTATTGTTACCAATGCTTGCAGCCCCCTGTGCTTCCAAAGGTGTCGAGAAAAGAAAGATTAATTTAAAAAAAAAAAGACAGAAAATTCAACTGAAAGCATTGCAACAATAACACATTTTGTATGTACAGGCCTGACTTCCTGAAATCTAATTTTGGGCTAAATTTGCTCCAGTAGCTAAATAGAAACAAACTTAGAAACAAATCCCCCTCATGTCTCCTCAAAATGATTTTCTCCTAACTGGAAAAATTGACTCCTCAAAAAATCCTAAGCAGGATTGGTTGGAATAAGTGGATTTTGTTATTCATGAAGTATGGCACTTACAATAATAAGGTGTTGCTCTCCAACTGGTTTGGGGTCCACCAGGGTGTGGAAGAACCAGCATCTACAGCAGTGCTGCTTAATACAGGAATATCTGTATAATCTTGTGACACACTTTTCTATAAGACCTGAATATAAATTTAAACTTCAAAGCACCCTCTATTCTCAGAAGCAGCACTCATTAGATCCCAAGACTCCTGACAGCTAAAGATCTGGTCTTTAGATTTTGTTTGTTTCAATGTTTATTTTTATCCTTCTGTTCCATTCATATAATTTTCAAAGTTGTGTTCACTACCTATAATTTTGATTTGCTGGGAATACTTTTGTCTCATCCTAGGCATGTGAAAGAACAGAGAACAGTAATACTACATTGTTATGTGGCAGATCAGGGGTGATATAGTCAGCTTGATAGCTTCTTGGGAATTTACATCATTTATTCTGCCTTCCTTCCTTCCTTCAAACTGTTTCTCAGTCAGTCACTGGTTTCATGTTTTGTTTGACAGACTTATTTTCAGTCTGAGGTCATTGAATTGCAAAGGAAACTAATGAATATGAGCATCACAACACTCCCACACAGACAGCTCTTCCAGCTGGGTGCCTCTGTGCCACACAGAGCCCTCACACAACTCCACCAGATTGCTTGAGCAACAGTGATGTATCAGAACAATACATTGTTTAAAAAAAAGCTCTTCTTTCGTAAATGTGTAAGTAAGAATACAAGTAAACGAAACTAAATTGTAAAAGTTGAGATTCATTCTTAGAGAATGTTTGGCAAATGAAGTCAATGTACATCTAAAATTGTTGTGTCTGCTACAGGGGGTTGTTAGGTAGCTCCTAAGAAGCAAATAAAATAAACCAAGAATTGAGTAGTTCTTCCCCACTGCTGAATTGACTGATTTATCCAATGGAGTAATAAAAGGACATTCACACACACACACACACACGAAGGAGAGAAAGAAAAAAGAAAAAAAGACAAAAAGAGCTGAGTTCATCATCATCCTAGTGTATACCTCCTCTTCCACAGCATGGAACCATCAGCAAGTCTGACTGTTGCATTGCTGTAAAGACCCTGTCCCTTAAAGCCTTCCACGTGTCTCTGTGGACCCTGCGTGCCTGTCCACAAAGCTCAGACAGGTTGAAGGCCACGTGAGAAATCAGCTCTTTATTTAAAGACTGTGAAATTCAATGACTGTGGGCTATTTAAGTCTGGATATCTCTGGCCTTTCCAGTTTTATCATCAGCTGCCTACAATACCAGTGGCTTTCAGTACTACTACAGCGACTGCAACTAATCAGTTTGGCTTAAGAAATAGTTTTAGGAACTTGTTATTTAAGGACTTTTGTTAGAGAGAAGCAAAACCACAAAGTAACTAACTTCTCTGATGTTTACTCTCCTAAACAATCAACATTTGACTTCATAATTTATTTTTTATAAAAAGAAAATCAACTAATTCAGCTTAAATTTAGCTGTGAAAAATAGACAAGCCTTTAAAAAATTACTATGAGTAGGCAAACACATGGCAACAGATTTTAGCTCAACTAGAATATGAACAAACTCCCATATGGTTGCATGAGCAATCATGACCAAAACAAGGCTATATATCTTGTAAAAGGAATAACAAACAACTATGTTTTGACAAAAAAACCCTTCACTGCTTTATTTGCATGGAAAAAATAACTGTTTTTCTGAAAGTTTAACTACAGGAATTTCTGGATTACTAAACACAAAATGTCCTTTACCAAGCTGATTCCAGAAGTAACAGATGCTCATCAACAGCATATATTCTTATTTTCTGTAGAAAAACGCCATTAAAACTGCATAACAAAAATATATATTTATGTGTTTCAGTCTGTGCAGATACAAAAATATTCCGAAGTCAGAATTCAGAGCAAATAAACTGGGCAGTAGGTGAAAAAGGGCATAAATCAACACATATCCAGACATTCTCACAGAAAAAGTGTATTCAGTATTTCCATGAAGTCCAGACAGTGAATGATATATGCAGCCTCTACTTACAGGGTAACTTTCTGGGTCCTCTGCAGTAGCACTGCAGGGCTGGGAAGTTCAGAGCTCCAGAGCAATAAACTCAGAGCAGAATATCTGCTTCCCTGCCAAAGGTTTCATTTGCTGTACAGCCCAGGAGAAAATATCTTCATATCTGGTACACAAAAAGGGGATAGGATGGCTTACTGGCCATTAGAGAAAAGTTCTTTTACCTAGGAGCTTTTTACAGATTTCAGTACAACTGCACTCAGGCTCTAACATTAAGCTTATTGCATTGCAAATTACAGGAAAAAGATCTTTTTTTTTTCCTTTTGTAATGAATGTTAACTATTCTTATTTAAACATTATAACAAATAAACACCACTATAATACTAAATAAACAAAACAAGAGTGCTTTTATATTCTATGATTCTGTGTGATATCCTGACCTCATAAAAGAATTCTCTGCAACTTTGATGTATTTTCCCGACAAACTTCTCCACCATTTGCCAGGTGGCATGTCTGACTTCAAAATCTCTTTCCAAACAGTCTGCTGTTGCTAATGCAGTAGAAATTCAAATAATTTGTTCTAGAGAAACAGGTTGAATCAACATGCAGACAAAGTGCAACCCCTATATTTGTTCAATATTAATTGCACTTCTGTCTAGTTCAGTACTGGACATCTGTCTCAAAGCCACCAAGAGGATGCCAGTTGTAAGGAATAACACAATTCTGACTAAAGATGTGTTTAAACCAACAGCCTGAGCCACTGTGTCAATCTCTTACCTCTCACAAACATCACATATAATCCATCTCCCTTTATAGCATAAGGTGAGTTCACGGAACGATCAAAAAATGTTAAATTGATTAAAAATGATCTCACAATATGTTCATACATTCATTGAGATGTTAACAATAGCTACCTCCATACTTTTAATATGTTATATATATATTGTGTCATACTGCAGGAGACATTGTAGAGAATTTCTAAAGCAAATAGAAAATAATTTTCTTAAATTGCACTGGAATTTGCTAAATTTTTGTGAATTCAGTATCAGGAGCTTCATCCCCTCACTGAATAATGGTAACAACACGGTAACAACTAGCTAATATTTGGAGGTTTACATTTACAAATTTCAAAGGACTTTGCAGGAGATAAATATCAGTATCCCCAGCCAAGGCACAAAGAAGTCCCTTGAGACCTGGTGCAATGTTTTGTCCATTACCTTCCATGGATACCACTGAAGAATAACTGGATAAGAGACAACAGAACTCTCCTTCCAAGGAGACAGATAGTATGGATTGTGCACTGGAAGCAACAGCCTTGATAAAGCCAGAGATCTCTTGGTGCACATGGTGTTCCACTGCAGGGCTCTGGGCAGTGCCTGCACAGGCAATGAGCATTCCAGTCCTCCCAAGCTGTCAGTGCTCTTCCAGTGGAGCACTTTTGCTGATCCTGTCACAGCATGGTTATGCCAGGAAAAGAATCAAAATACTCTCAGATTTTGCCCAAACTCACTCTTAACCCTACAAACTGCATTTAAACCTGATTATTAAGGTCAAGAAGTTATCCACATTGAGAATTCATGTAAACCATGAAGGGCATGTTGAAAAGTGGCTTCAGAACCTCCACAGAAACCCCCCCTTTAATCAGTGTGGCCAGTACCTTTTAGAGTTGGAAACAGGAAGCTTACATGCAATAGCTTTTTAATTTGTAACTAATTGCTCACTATCAAGTTATGCTTTCCTCTCCTACCCTTTTAAAATACCATTAAGGTCATTTACAAAACCAGTTTTAATTATATAGAGAATAGTATGGAAGTCTTGCAAGATATATATATATATATATATATATTACTTTACACCTGCCACAAACTGCTGTATATTAAATGTGATTTAGAAAAATTGGGCTGTTTGCAAGTAATGAGCTGAAAAGAACATCTGGACACATGTAACACATTCAAATTCACCTCTAGCAAATCAGTCTGGTGCTGGTGAATCTTAGTTTGTTTCTAACTATTTTTTGGTTTGTGGCCAATCACTCTTGACCTCTAAAAAGGACTAAAACATTTCTAGACTTGTAAGTTTTTACACATACACATCTTGTTTACTCTGTAATATCAGATTTGATGCAGGGTTTCACTATAGATAAAATGCATAGATAGTTCCAGTAGTTTCATGTAGATCTTCTATAGACAGAGATATTCATGATTCACAATATAAACATCTACAAGATGTTTGTAAATCAGTAGAGATATTTAATTTCAGAAACTTTTCTAATAGAAGACTTAATTTTCTGGAGTTCTTTGCTCCCTTTGGAAGTCTCAATGGGTCTGACAAAGTGGCCAGATTTATCCTCACAATTGCTGTCCTGAGGCTAGTGGTGTCAAACTGAAGTTTGCACTGAAGTATGAAGTTGCTTCATGCTAACTCCATTGAGATTTCACATTAGAGAAATAATAGAGACTTCGATCAAGCTTCCAACTTCTAATTATTGCTTTTAAGAGATACCATTTGTGGGATCCTCCACACAGAGCACTGTGCTTAAAAGGATTGGGCAACAGTTGTCCAGTTGTCCATTTCAATTTCTTTAAAAAAGAAAAGTTCCTAGTTGCCAGAGACCTGACACACCTGACTCCTGCTCTGAATGATGCCCTTCTGGAATGCCATTCATTTCAATAACTCTTAAAGCAGATACGAAAAATAATTTAAATATCAACATGGATATGCCTTTTGCTGTGCTTACCCAATCCTCCAGGCTAAAGAATGAATGTGAAGTTTCATTGCTTTAAATGAGCTATGTATCTATGAGTTTGGGGAATTCTACTGCCTGGTAGGATAAGAACACCTAAAACAATATGAAATACCTTAAATGTGTTCATGGTTCTCCATTATAGATTTAATTCTGCAAGAAACACACAAGATTTTATACTGTTCCAGACATACCTTATATTACCTTGAAATTCTGACAACTCAACAGACCGTGTTCACTATTTTAGCTTTTTTTAAGACACTTTCTAATTAGTAAGAATGAGGCATTGCCTCCCACATGCCAATACAGCTAACACAGACCACGGGGAGGTGTCCATTTCGTACTAGGATTTTCAACATGACTGCACATTTTCTGGGTCAAAACTGGAAAAATTGCTTCTCTGTTAAACCAGAACAAAAATAAGTTTGCCCTTCTGGTTATTGTTCTGCAAAGCAGCAAATTTGTAACATGCTAAATATTGAGAGCAATTGTTATACCAGTAGTATTTCCCTCACGATAGTAATAGTGAGAGTGGAAAATTGACACTGTAAGTCACAGAAACAATTACTGTCTGATGCTGGAGAAGTTCAGATCTGTTCTTATATTCCTTATCTTAGGGCTAAACAGTCACATAAAACGGGAACTTATTTTTCGAGCATGACAATTGAGGAAACAAAAATAGTTTGGCTAGTTTATATAAGTGTCTTTGAAAATGCAAATTTTCTGCCTTACATAGTATAAGTAACTAGACATGAAATGAGAGGTTAGCAAAAGAAACAAGCTTTGGAAAGCTTCTCACAGCATGCAATAGGCTGCAAAAGTGTATTTTTGATATCAGTAATGTGTATCAGTTGGAGGTAATTTTTTCCCCTGTTCATTTTCTCTCTACTTCCCAAGAGAATGTTTCAGAGATTACTGTATAATTATAATCAACAGTTATTTTATGAGGCCGACAAGACCTCCCTGAACCAAATGACTTTTCCCTTTTTGTCACAAGACTTTCTATAGCACTAGTAATTTCTTTAAGTGGTCAATCATACAAATTCAAAAAATGAATAGCAATCTTTATTAATACTGGGTTCAGCTGCTTTATCCAGTGATGAATATATCTTACGCTATACATTTTTTATGTGCAGTCACTTCTATTTTTGTTAATTTTTCTATCTGAAGTGAAAAGTTTGATAGTAAGAGATTTTGACTAGGACTGTAGCTGTATCTAAAAATATATATGTATTTACAAAGCACTGGTATGTTTTGTTGATTCTGTGATCATTGTATCTTCCTTTTCATTATTTTCCTTATAATTTGAAGGCTGATGTGCAATTCACTACTATGGAATGGCCAAGTGGAAGGAATATTTTCAAAGTCATTTATACTTAGAACAAATCAGAGTAGTTAAAAGAAGCACTAACAAGGGAGGACTCACAGCCTGAATTTCCTTTTACAATAGTTCACATTTTTCTGCTTTGAACCTCTGACAGAATATAATAAGGAAAGACTAAAACAAAGTAGGGAAATGATACTTAGAGTGTTGTAAAGAAAGATGCCATTTATAATGGTAATCACAAGTGTGCGTTATATCCTATTGTACATACCTGTTTTTTTACATTATTTACAAGATCCACTGATAGTGATTAAGCTTTACAAACCTCACAAGAAGTTAGTAATTCCCAACAGGAAACACACCAAAACTATGATATTTTTATTTCCACTTGGGGGAAGAATCTCTGCTCTGAATGTGAGACAAAATATACCAAACAGTCATAGGAAAAATGAGACCAAAAAAAGTAGGTGATGGGTTTAGAATAGCAGGAGCAAAGCACTGACAAGTTTTTTTGGAACAGCACAGGAGAGAGCACTGTGGGGCTGAGGCAGAATAACAACGTGGCTGGGCAGAGGTTTGCAGACAAAGCCAGCATGAAGCATGGGGCTGGGCAGGCAGAACTTGACATCCTTGTAGCTGACTAACAGAGGGGATAGAAAGGAAGAGAAAGTTTTAAATCTGATGAGGAAGATCCAAAAAAAAAAAAAGACACAGGATGTTGAGGAGTGATAGAGTCAGAACCAGGGGCTGGGATGATGAAGGAGCTCTGCAGCAGAGCTGGGGAATAAGTTGCAATTCCATCACGGTTAAACAGGAACGGTGCAGCTGAAGGAGGGAAAATCAGATGTCATTCCTGAACATGTTATTTGCAACGGCAGTTGTTCTACTATTAAGTAGAAGGTGAATGGAGAAACAAAAAGTTCTCTGGGCAGTTCTAGAGTAGAATCACATCAGAGCAAGTGAAGAAAAAGCTGTACACCAGCTCTCAGAGCAACCCGGGACTAAAATTCAGCTCTTCCTCACTGCTGCCCCTGTCTTTGTGGGGGCCCTGAGGCAAGGCTAATTTCCCAGCTGCACAGCTCTTGCTGCCTTTTATCTTTGCTTTAAATGAATATGTACAGGCATATACAGTGCTATACAGTGCAGTCCTCTGCATGAGGGGACTGCTTCTTCAATTTAACATACTTAAGAATCCCTAAATCTGACATGCAAACCTTAATGAATAAAGATATTTTAAAAAAAATTAGAAGTCTTGGAAAAGGCAGTTAGAAGAAGTCAGTAGGAAAAGTCAATGAGCTAGGTAAGAGCAGGGTGTTACTTACAGCCCTTTCTCTATACAAGCTCAGCAGAGCTGCTGAGATTTGCTCATACGGTGAGCATTCCTTCTAAGCTTCTACCATTATCTCTAATTAAGAAACATTTCTTTTTAAATTAAAGGATTCCCATGGCCACATTATTCACCTTCTTTAGTTTGTTCTGTATGCAAAAAAGCTGTTGGACTGGAAACATCATTTGCTTAAATAAAAAAACCACCCCACAAGGTGTGTGCTAAAGTGAGATAACACATGCCCCACTGGCCTTAAAATGATCCATAAAAGGACCATCTTACAACACCACACTCCTGGAAATGTCTTATTGTGATAATGAAATGGCACCAAAGTTCATTTTGTTATAGAAAAGCTGTGTTCATCCACAAACTATGAATATTTTTACGCAATTTCAAGCAAACCCAACCAAACACTCAACCTTCCTGTTATTCTGAGGTATAGCAGAGAAATACACACTGAATTATTTAATATATTAATTCTGTAATGTAATAATATGTGATAGTTATCAGATGCATTCTTTATCTATATGTTTATCAGCATCACAGGATTGTAGAAGGAGGTTCATTGCTCTGTAAGTCTCCAGTAAATTCTGGACAGGAGACTGCCATTCCTTCTGTATCAATAATACTGTTAATACTGTGGAAGGGAGAAAGTAAATCAGAATTTATTTAAAGGTCCATTCCTTCCCCCAGATTTTATATTTCTGCCATTATTACTGAATTTTTTCTGTTGGAAAATTACCAACGTTAGAGACACTAAATATTCTTATCATGTGTAATGCTCTGTAATTAATACTTACAGACAACCAAAATATATTTGCTGCTTGGACAGTCGTAACTAAGACACTTGGAAAGCAATGAATCGCTGCAAGACAGGAAGAAGGGATGACGTTTATGATCCTGCAGATTTTCAGCCACAATCAGAGTACATATCAAGGACACTTGTCCTCACAGCAGTGCTGGAGCCTGTCATTAAGGGCTTGACTCCTCCCATTTCTCCCAGCAGAAGGGCACTATTTAAACACAGAAGCAGAATCAAAAGGCTTATCACATAATTCTCCTTTTCCATTCTTCCCTAGCTGGTGGCTAAAATAGAGACCAACTCTCCAGTCCAATTCTGTCACTGTTGCCACAGATTACTTCCCAAATCTTTGTTTCAGCTCCACAATGAACTAGGAAAATATATTTTTTTCAGTTTAGTAAAATGTTCTTCTCTCAATGAAATGGTAGAAATGAAAGTGATTAAATTGTTCTACCTAGAGAGTAAAAATTTTTAAACTACTTTAAACACTCTAGAAAGGCCATCTACAGCTTCATCCTTCAAAAAGCAGAAAGACTGATAAGAAAACCAGAAAAATAGGTCAGAAGAAAAAAAATATTTCTGAGCCTATTTCAGTGTGATATTTGAAATTGAAGAAATAGTGAATAATGGCCAGGAATTTTCTTTCTGAAGTTATGTTTTATCTCCTCGCTGTCTTTGTATATGACATAGATAGTCATCAGGGATAATGTTAGTTCTTTATTTTAACTGTGAGTATTAAGATAATGGAAGAAATTGGCTAGTCAGTTATGAAATATTATAGCAATAAAAGTCTTTGGTGGAAGATGAATCTTCTTCAAAATAGTATGAGGGTGTCAATAAATGAAGAGTAATGTGAAGATCACTTATATTTATTGAGACTGCAGCATTTATCAAAGTCATCAACATTTAATTGGAGTTAATATACGTGCTAGCTTTTTATTTCTTCTCTACTAGTTTGTTCATAGGATAAAGTGCTAAACTTATTGGCTTTTAACTTTTTTTGGCTTTTATATTAACTATTTTTGACTTTTATCTTCCATCTTTAAATAAATGTGCATTTGGATTACACCTGTAGCATTCCTTTGGTGGGACAGCTGGGCTGCTCTTTAAATGCATTAGTACTTCCCACAGTGGACCTGCATGTTAACAAACCCCCTCTGATGTCTTAGAAGCATTAGGAAACATCTAGGAATTCTGGCATTTGAAGTCAGTAGAAACACTTTTTCTGCATATGTTTATAAACCATTGCTTTATATTTATGAAAGAATTATATGATAACCATATTAGAGAAGTGGCTTGAGAGGTGATTCCATTCATGATTGGAACAGAATGGATCCAGGCGTGAATCTGAAGGTTGCTTGAACTTGCAAATAAATCTAAATGTCTTGGCTGTCCCAAGCACTGCACTCAGTGATGTCTCAGGACCTGTGACAGAAAGGAGAGGAGAGCAGCAGGACCTGAAACCATCTCACACATGAGGCCCTCTTTTCTCTCAGGGAAAGCAGGAGCTATTAGAAGAATAAGAACTCATACACTTGCGATTGTTGGCATTTATCTCTTAACGCCACGCTGAGCTGCCAGTGTAGGTTCCAGCTGTATCCAGTGGGCAGCAGACACCTGCTCACCCTCTTTTCCTTGAGGCTCTCAGGAGCCAGGCATCCAAGGGCAGCTGCCGTAGCCCTGGGCCATCTCTCTGCATTCCCTGTGGCTGACATTATGTGGTGTGACAAGGACACATCCAACTCTGTCCGGGGCAAGGGATGGAGGCAATAAGGCTCACCCAGGAACTTTGGGAAGAGCACTCTGTGGTCATTCTGGCTGTGACAGCTATCCTCTTTCCTAGTGCTCCTCTGGCTACTACTGACCTGGGACTGGAAAAATTATTTGTGAAAACAAATTACAGAAAGATGAGTCAACGACTGTGTTTTACGGGAATCCACAGACCTACTGGGACACTCACGTTATTGATTTTTCCCATTGATAGATTCCTCTTCCAAATGTAAAAGAGCAATCCTGCATTAATGTATGAATGCAGATTTCATGAGACTCCCTAACCAGCTGCTCATGAAATAGTAATGTCATTCTTGAGTAAGGGAAATGGTGAATCTAGTGGTCGTTTTAACTGCTATCTAATGGCTCAACAAAAGGTATCTGCACGACACAACGTAAGACAATTTTTTACTGCAGTTCATATTTCAAGCCTGAATTTGTAGTAGTTGGAGCACAATTCCTAAAAAATCCTCAGATGCACTGTAAGTTGTAAATTCCTACTACACTGTAAACAGGATGTGTTGTTTACAGCTTTAGATCCACTAAATATTTGTGGATTTGCTTCCTCAGCTGTAGCAGGAACTTACTGGTGATAACTCCCTGCCTTGTTCAATAACTTCCAGTAATTATCATGAAGAAAATGCAATAAATTTATGTAATAGACTGCCCCTTTGCTATAATATACAATGAGAAGCAATCAATGCTCCTTACAATGAGGAGAAGAAATACAACTGTGTTTTATTTTATAGCTTTAGAAATGCAGCTTTGGAAACCACCAGAGGGAGTAGAGGAAAACTCCAGTGGTCAAATTCCAGCCCTGCCAAAGACAGCCCAGGGCTGGCATTTTACAAAGCAGCAACACAACAGTGCACTGCGTATCTTTTAGTAGACTATTTTATTTGCTCACCCATCCAGCAAATGCAGCATCCCCAGGAATTGATGCTCTTATTTCACATGCTTAGAAAAAGAGAAGAAACATGAACCTCATAAATAACCCTCAAACTTAGCCTTGGCAAAATAATTGTAAAAAAGACAATGCAGGAAGAGGATAGCAAAATATCTACTTTTGCTGTTAAAAACAATAATCTTGGAAAACAAGATAGCTATATTTAATAATCCTGGGTTTAACATATAGTTTTACTGTAACTTAAAGGGCATTTCTGAGACCATCCTTGTTATGCTTTAAGTATAATTACACGCTATATATATATTGGAAAGTAAATGAAAGCTTTTTCCTGGTGATTTGTTATACATTTCTTTTTTTGCCTCTGGCTTAGTGAAGGCCAGGCCTCTGAAGAGTTTCAAGTATAATGCACAGTGAATATAAAACAGTCCATTAATTGGGATAATAGGTCCTGGCATGTAATTGCATTGCTAAGGTACTATGGATAGCTGCTGAGTGAAATGGTATTTATTCAAGGTTGTTAGTCATCCGTGGATAACTTTATTTGTCCACTGGTGCTTAAATAAATGCATCATCCATCAGTAAGAATACTTATAAAAAAATTTATTACAAAAATCATTATCATGTCTCAAATTATAGAAGGAAACAATACACAAAAATTGCTGAGCAGTGTTACAATAAAGCCATGCCATGATATGTTTTTCTTGTTTTTCTGCCAGTGGACAATAAAATATGGTTGAAAAATCAAGGCTAAATGGCAAGTTTACATGCTGACAATATCTACCCTTGCCACTGAATATACTAGCTGTCTTTAAAAACAATCTAGTAATTCTTAAAGTGCTATAGAAGTTATCCTAATCTAAATAGGAGAAATGCATTCAATAATGAAAGCAGCACCAGCTGCAAAAAAATCTAAAAAATAAGAGTGTGTTTAAGCTACACATTGAGATATGACAGCAGGTTTTGTTCTGATACTCTGCAATGATCAGTAATCCCTGAGAAAACAATGAAGAACAGATTACAGACACAATAGTAAGACACAAGAATTGCTTGATTTTGGACAGTCTTAAATACAGCTTAAATAAGACAGAAAAGACCTACAAAGAATTCCCATTGTTAGTGCCAACAGCTCAGCTCAAAACACCTTTGTATCTCATGTGGATAAAGAAATTATTAGGGATCTGGTTTTCAGATTGAGTGCAGCCACATCCTCTTTTATCTTCAGATACATATGCAAACACTCATTATTTTGACAATCCTACCCTCAAGATCTTATCTCATCACATGTTCCTGCTGAATAGAACTGAAATAATATATAGCATACAGGTATGCAAACAACGTTTGAAAATACATACATTATTTGGAATAATGGTGCCTAGGGCTGCAGAAAGTGTCATTTGTATTTGTAATTTCTTAGTAATTTTCAGCATAGCTTGACTGGGGTGCTTTGCATGTTGGGTTTACAACCCTTTTCAAAGGGTCACTCCCAGGTTTTTGGATAGATATAAAGTCAAAACAACATCTTTTGAGTTCAAAAGTTCTTTGCCATTCCCAGCAATAAATCACAGGTCAGCTTTGGCCAGGTTTGATTTCCACACCTCCCCACCTGACTGGGAGGCTGGACCAGCATCTCAGCAAAGCCATGCTGTTTTTCAAGTGTCAAAATTTGTCAAAGCCACCCATCTCATGGGATACAAAGGCTGGCAAATGGAATAGATGGATGAGAAAGACGCCCACTTTAAAAGAGCCTACATTTCTATCAGCACAAGAAACAGTGGTCACAGAGCAGTAACTCCTCACTTCCTAATGCACATCAAATTTCACAGGAGACAGGGAAAATTCCACCCAGCTCACAGAAGGGGTTATTAGCTACATCTCAATATAAAGCTGATCAGTGAAGCCTGATCCTGCAAACACATATGCATGCTATTAACTTCAGATATACGGGGTGTTGCAGCAATCTTAGCGAGGTAACTCATGCATTAAATTAACCACATCTATATTATGGGGATTAGAAATAGCAGCAATGTCTTTTCCTTGGGATTCACTTCTGAGGACTTCTGGAAGGTGCCAAAGACTCAGTGTCAAGTTTTGAAATGTCAAATAACATAATATGATTGAAGAGTAAGTAGGAAAACCCCTCAGTCCTGCCTCAAAGACTATCGTCAAAGCAGAAATTACAGTTTTTCCTCCAAGTTCAATGCTATTAATAGGGCCTCTCAACCTCTCTGCATATTACTTTATTTCCACCTCTCTAGACCATATATTCCCAGATTTATCAACTTCACTGAATGTACTCCTTTTATTCCTTGATAATTCTATGTTTACAAGTTAATGACCAAAATAGGGAAATTCAGCCTAATGTTGTTCTTTATGAACTGGTTTATAAAACAAGATCAATTTTGTATTAGAAGTCCATTTGGATGCATTAGCCTATATTGCTGCTACACAATGAAGTAAGCAGTTAACACTGCATCTGTCAATAACATGCATTGAACATTTTTTCCTGACTATTACCTAATTCAATATCAAGTTCAACTACACTTAGCTTGTGTAATACACCGACCCAGGAGCATCACTTAACACTTAGATCTATTGCATTTAATTTTTCACCCCCTGGTCTGTCCATTCAATTTATCAGAAATTATCCTGTAAAGCAATTGCAACCATCTGCCATTTAAACTATCTTTTTATTTTAGTACCATCTAAAATATTTATTACCTTACATGTTTTAAATGGAATCAATAATTAAATTATTGAAGAGAAATGATCGCAACAAAGAAAGCAAAAGAATTTTACTCTTCAGCAACCCACCAATATGCATTTCCCATTCCCTGCTACTCTGGTTACTTATCAGTATTAAAAATCTTAAGTATCCAGTTCCTATTCAGATAGCCTATACAAGAATAATTTTGGTAAAAAGAAAGAGCTTTTTTTTTTTTGACGTGGAGAAATACTAAATCTGGCATTTTCGCTTCTGCCAGTCACTTATAAGATGGTAATCTTGTTTGTTTAACATGACTCACCTTTCAGAAATCCTCACTAACTCGTGTCCTTTAAGTTATAATTTTCTACGTGTGTCCTTTTGGCAACCATGAATTAGAATTCTCTACCAACAGACTGAAAATATTTTGCTTAACAGGACTCCAATTTTCAACCTTTCGTGTATGCTGTCATTTTAAAAACAGTGACTAAATTCACAGCTTTCAGTCTCCTGAAGACTTTTGTATGAAATATGCATTAAAATAGTAATGGCATCAAAAATTTATTTTCACTGTCACAAATGAAGATATACATAGTAACTTTTTGTGCTTCAAGTAATTTTCACTTGCCCTAACACTTGCTTACTAGCACTTCTTCAAATATTTGATGTAATATTTTCTATATTAGCAAGGTTTTAAAAAATATTAAAATCCCCCCAAAACTGTCCCTTCAACCTTCCCCATCACATAAGAAAGCAGGGTAAAGACAACAATTATTAAGACAAGTATCATTATTAAAATTTGGGTCAGTCCCTGTAACATGACATGTTCCTTGCACAGGCTGCACCAGGCTAGAGGGCCTGCCTCCTGCCTGGAAATAAGGGGAAGAACTGAGAACACCTGTAGCAGGTTTTTTTCAGTATCAGAGTACTCTTCCAGCATCTAAAAAATGCTGCTGAAGGACTCTGACACATCCACTTTGCATTCATTCATGCCAGGTTTTAAGCACTTTATCAAACGCTGGCAATAACCTCCTCTGCCTTCCCTGAGTTTAACCCTTGGTTTTATTTACAAAGATGAATCATGTGCTTCTGTCTTCATTTTACCAGGCTAAATAAGTAGGTCCTATTATATAACACACTTTAATTTCTTCCCATATGATAGATTCACTGTTCGCTTAATCATCATAATTGCACCTCTTTCCATCTGTTCTCATTTAAGTTCATTTTTCTTGAACAAGGATGACCAGATTGTACCTACCTCTCAAAATAAGATTAATGCCTTCAGTGATTCTCATTCTTCATTATTTCTTCAGAAGATCTTCATGCATATTACTTTTTTTTTTAAGTGTATTGCATGGATTACAGAATAACCTAAGTGATTCAGCATAAATAACTGAAGATCTCCCAATATTTAATGTCAAGTTCTACTCCTCAAAACTGTTACTTGGATTTTGAATTTAATACAAGATGTCTTTGATATAATCACATATCAGTGTTATACTTGGCACCAGGTAACACCTGAATTTCAAATCTCATGTGTTACACGTTTTACAATGTTCAGCAAAACTTATCTCGTTTCAGATTGTTTCATCGCCCCATCAAATATCCTCAGCTGGAAGGGACCCACAAGCCTCATTGAGTCTCCTTTTAAAACCATGAAGTTTGAAATCTACCATGAAAGACAAGGAAAAAATGGCCTTCATAGCTGAATTTGGGATCATTCTCTCTCTGTCCCCTCCATTCTCATTAATTTTCTCCACTTTCACCCTGATATCCTGAAGCAGTACTCTCAGAAAACTAAAATCAAAGCAATCAGTCTCTGTTACTGCTCCTGCACTCAGAGAAATTTCATCAAGACAGGCACCAAGTCAAAGGTAGTTAAATATGCTTTTTTCTCTCTCTTATTATGACTTTTTAAAAACTAATTAGTAACAATACCCATAGCATCAATGTGGTAGTGAGGAGCTCTCATTAGAAAATTGTTGATATTTAAAACATGATACATACATAGGAGAAAGAAAAATACATATTAAAATCTTTATTTCCATTGTTAAATGAGCAACTTCTTTATTACAAATTTTCAGGAAAAAGTTATTGAAAAGCCAAGCCCAGATGTAAGGCCTTAAAACAGTGAAGTTATAAAAGAAAATCATAATTATGAGAGCCAGTTTTATTTTAGAGAGGGGGTAAAAGATCTGTTCTAAGCACCACTAAATACATTATGTTTTTTAAGGAATCTTCAGAAGTGAATACACATAATTAAAAATAATTAAATTCCCTATAGAGTATTACACCCATATCTTAAAATCTTTTAATTATTTGCCATTTACATTTATAGTAAGAAAATCCTGGAAGATCACAAACTGATATCAGGCCCTATTGTGTGTAAGTGTAGCTCATTATGATCCTCTCCCTCTGAAGAATCTCCTATTTAGCCTAAGATTGAGCAAGAAAAAATGAAAATGGTAGGGTTGTTAAAAACCACAAGTACACTGGTCTATCATACCACTAAGGTACTCAACTTGCCCATTTCTGGAATGGAATAGGATAAAGCAATTAATATTATTTTTTCTCCCTATTTTTACTGCGATAAAGAACATACTGATCACACATTACTAAACCTGTAATATTGTTTCATGTTGTAAGGAAAATTTATTACAAAATAATAAAGAGTGTCTAATCAAAAAATATCCCTCAGAAAACACTCATAGCATCTGCTCAGCAAAGCCTGGCTCCAGCTCTGGGGCTGCAGGATCTCCTGGCTCTTCTGTAATTTACATAAACACAAAACACTTAAAACTCTTCCAACTATTTCTCCAAGAAAAATGTTTGAACAATGGACATCAGTAATCACAAAAGTAGAAAGAGCTAAAGTAAAAGCCAGTGATACATTCAATCAGGAAGAGAATTCTCATTCATTTTTATATAATTTTCACACTTACTGTTCTACAACAGAGATCAGAACAATAAAAAGTGATTTTACACTATGAAAGGTGAACCCTGACAATGAAAGAACTCAGACGAAACCTTTTTCTCCAGCATTTCATTAATAAATGTAGTCCTTGGATTTAAATATATGACATGGCCCCCATCTCCTGATTTTCCCATTTGCTAATTTTGACAGCTTTCCATATCCACACAGGTAAACTCAGAATCTCTAGGTTCCCTATGAGACATTAAAATTCAACTAAAGAATGGCATAAAGACTAATCCTCCACCTTACAGTAACCTCTTAAAGATGTTACTGCCTTTCCTGCCTCTACCCTTGTCCAGCTTTCATAGTACAGCTTTTTAAGTATAGTGTGAATAATTCAACTTAGAATTTCCTAGTATAAAGCGGAAGTCTAGCTATTAGTAAAGAAAACCACCTGCAGAACACACTAAAAGTACCTGTTTCTGAAAGTAGAAACCACAGCTTTGTGAGGCTTCTCAAACTAAAATTCATTTTGGTCACAGGGAATCAGGACCAGATTCTCCTCCTCCTTCTGCTGTTACACAGAGCCAGCAACAGAGCTCCTGTATGCAGGACACGGAGCTGCTTCTCCTACAGTGAATACAGATAAATGTAAAGGAACCTCAGCTGCCTTTGCTCAGGCACTTATCCTCACTTAATGATGAAGTGCAGTAATTCAGCACAGCTGATCTCTCCAGGAGGTCTTGAAGCTCTGCCACAGAACACTTCCCCAAACACAAAATAATATTGGTGAGTTTGGGATTGACTTCTATCATGCTGTAATATTTTTTTTCCAATGAGTTTGTTGGATGCATAAGCTATAATGGACTTAGAGTGTTTGGGTACGGGACAGATACTAAGAGGCAGGATCTCTCATTTCAAACATAATTTCCTCTATTTGACAAGATAGCAAAATAATTTCACTGAAAAAAATCCTAGTGAACAGAACCATTTTAGTTTAATAAATCCATCACACATCAATAGAATTAGCATACACACATCATCCTGTATAAAAATCACTATCAAGTGATGTAATGTGTGACATATTACAGACTTCTAAACACATTTTTTGAGTGGAACATCAGTGTGGTTGAGTGCCAGTTTACAGTTTTAGATGTATCTGTACATGCATGAACTATGAGCACAGAACTCTGTACACAACACCCCCTCCCTATTGTAACATATCTGCAGTGGATATAAACTGCCTGTGGGCATTACTGTTATCTCAGGCTTTGTCTTGGCTGATGAGTAGAATATGAGAAGGCAGAACTGAAGTGCCTCTGACCCAGACTACACCCACTGGCAGCCAACACCTCCAAGAGGAGTGTTTTGGCTAGAAGGTGAAATGTACACCCCACCTAATCCAACCCAAGATCGGCCAAGTACCCACCGAGTCGCTCTATCACTCCCTTTCCACCGGGACAGGGGAGAGAATAAGATAGAGAATGACCAGCAGATGAGATAAGGCAGTTTTATTACAGCAAAAAGAAAGAAACAAATGGAGATCTGCATGCAAGAGCTGAAGAGGAAAAAGCTCAGTCTGTACTTCCCATCAGCAGCAATGTCGGGACGCTTCCCGGGAAGCAGGAATCAGCACGTGTGGCGGTTCCTCGGGAAAACCAGCACTGAAATCTCACGGAAATGAAACTCACTGACACCCCCCTTCCTCCTCTCTCCCTCAGTTTAGGTATCTGAGCTGATGCCATACGGGCTGGAATATCCCTTTGGCTAATTTGGGTCAGCTGGCCTGGCTGTGTCCCCTCCTGGCATCTTGCCCACTGCCATCCATTTGGTGAGGGAAGGAATGTCACAGGGCAGCACTGCACAGCAGCAGCCAAAACACTGCTGTGTCAGCAACACCCTCCCAATACCACTGCAAAGCACAGCACTGTGAGGCTGTCACCTCTGCCTCAGCCAGACCCAATACACACAGCCTAAGCAGAAATCTCTCAATACCACAGTATCAGAATCCCAGGTTGAAAGGGACCTCAAGGAGCATCTGTTCCATCCTTTCTTGGCAAAAACATGGCCTAGGCAAGGTGGCCCACCACCCCATTCAGCTAAATCACAAAAGTGTCCAATAGCAGGGAAAGGAAAGAAAAGAGATGTAATGAAAAGTAATGTATCAGATAAGACCAGAGAGAACTGGTCCCTTAGATTTATTATTGGACTGTGGCAAGGGTTGGGGTTTGGTGTGTTATTAACACTGATTTCTACGCTTTGATGCTGCCTGCAAAGACGCCTGTTTTCTCAGGATACTTAACTATAATAGCATTAAGAAATAATGAAGAGTGTACTCTATCCTGCTTTAAACATCAGGAGAAAGCCTAGTTTATACAGAGCAGGAGCCTGTAAAGAAATTAGTGTTAAGCTTATTTTTAGTAGCAATATTAGCAGTCTTTTTCTCTGATTTTAACAGTTCATAAGCATTAAACTTCATAAGCATTCTAAAAATCAAAACCAAAGTTTATTCAATTAAACTCTACACATAAGGAAATTTCCATCAGCTGTTGCCAGCATGAATTTAGATTGGCAGCAGAATAAATGCAGTATTTCAGATGCTGGCAGCCAGTTCTTTGTACACATGAGGGCAAGCAGCACACTAAAAAATATTTCAGGTTTAACTACTAGATTTGAGTGAAAGCCAAGTAGCTGAGGGAATCTGTTACACGTGATTGGGCCCATTGCAGTTCAGGAGAAGTCAGTGACACGTGCACTGCTCAGCCTCTCGAGCAGCAACTGTGATGAGAACAGATAACAGGAGGGTTTGTTTTCTATAGGAAACAGAAATAACATTTTGCCCTGCCCTTTCATACAAGGTGAGAGAAGCTCACAATAGGTTATTGGTTTAAGGAACAAAAAAAAAAAAACAAAACAAAACAAAAACCCAACAAAAATTGGTGTGTTTCTATGAACTTTTGGATCACTTTAAAAAATGACATGAGAGCAAGGCAAGTTAGAGGCTTAAAATCAGACTCTGGAATGTGAACTACAAACTCCCACTAACTCAAAGTACATGGTATATTTTTATAAGATCTCATAATTAGGTCTGTGAACTTACATGTGAGGTCCTTCCACTGAGTTATGCCTCCTTGGCCCCGGGCTCTGACATTTCACAGTGTGAAATGATGCTTGACAATGGTGCTGTCTTGGCTTGACAGGTGTAATAGCAGAGCTGAGCAAACCATAAACCCACACTGTGGAAGCCTTTCCTGTGCTATTGCAGTTGGGGCAGTGTTATCTACTCCACTAAAGAACAGAATGTTTGTAACAACACCAGTGATAATTCACCAGCAACTTTGTTCTTTCCTTCAATATCGGCAGACCCTTCTGGAAAACTCAGAGTAGCAATCTCAGCTCAGTGGTATAATCACTGTATTGCTCCTCGCTATAATACATTCTGTGTTCTTTTCATAGTAGGACTAGAATTTGTTCTTAAATTAATTGTAAAAATTATGTCAGTTTCATAGCAGAGTGTCTTTCACATGATTATGAAAGCATTCATTCAATCTGTTTTTTATCCAAAGACTTGTCTGATAGTATTTTTGTGACAATATAAATACATCTAAGATATTTAATCTCATATTAGTCCACAAAGTAACAAGGAATTAACACTACTGCATGGACAGTAAGCCAAACTAACACTAATTAGGGGCCAGGTTCCCACAGAAAACCATCAGCATGGTAGTGACCTGAACTCAGTCCTGCCAAGTCCCAGCCTAATATGCTGACCACAGTTTGACCTTCTGGACAGCAGAATAATGAAAAAGCATTAGAAAAAAAGCAACATAAAATGTTTTGCAAGGTTCTTCAAGGAAAAGCACATTGTATTTTGAAGGAAGAGGTGCTTCACTACTTTTCTTATAAACGTTGAAATTTTCTTCAGTTATGGATATTATTTTTAAAAATGCACTATTATCATTTTAAGAGGGTGTCACTTTTGCTCACTCTGACTTTGCTACAGGAAAAATCACTAGAAAGTGCTAAGAAAGTTTCAGGATTACATTATTTAATTTTCCTGGCTAAAAGGACTTTAGCACCTCTTGTCCACAGCCTCCTGAGTTAACCTATGAAGGAGCTGGAGAACCATCTCCCCTCCCTGCCACACTGCAACGTGTTCCCTTGGTGCACCGCTCTCCTGGAACCACAGACTGCTGCTCTGAGATGGGAATCACCAAACCAGCATCACCCAACACATCTACCAGCTGCCTTTCTCTGACTTTCTGAGCAGCTGTCAGGAAAGCATGACCAGTTCAGCATCATGTTGCACTTGGAGCAGCAGCTCAGAGACAAGGAACAGGCAGTGGCCGCAGGAGCTGACTGTGTAGGGCAGCAGAAGTTGCCTGTGACAACACAAAGAAAAGCTTCTGAGCCACATGTTTCCTTTTCACATTTAGCAAATCTCTTCAAAGCATGTGCAGAAGCTTTTCAAGGACTTATCATTTCACCAAGTATGGGTGGATTTTCACAGAAACGCCAAAACATGCATTTCTGACACAAAGAATTCCTTCCTCTTGCCTAACTCGAAGCCTCTGCTTTGTAAAATGCAAATCAAAGTGGAGTCAGCCCTTCCATTTCAAAATCTATTTGAATTTGACCTGACAGTTTCCTACTCTTTAATGGAATAAAAATGAGTCATTTGAGAACTCCTGACCTGCATGGCAAGTTTGTTTTGGTTATTGCTCTTCTTAAGATAACTGGTTTTTGTTCTTTTCATGCAGCCAGTCTGTCAAAATTAAGACATTATTTTGCCAGTTTTATTAATGCAAATATTTCTTGGAGAGCATGCAGACACAGCAAAAAAGAAACCTTTCCACAGCATTTGTGACAGGCTGCTTTCACAATACATTTTTGAGCAAATTTAGACCAAAACCTTTAAGAAAAAACCTTTCATTTATGGAAAGGCATATTTATGAAAGCACAGACACTCTAAGAAGATTGTATCAAGTGTAGAGTCATTAAGGACAAAGAAAATCTGCCTATAAATACATTGAGAAATTAACTAAGAAGGCAAGAGAAAGGGACAGGATGCAATGACTCCTTGCCTTTGAAATCAAATATTTGCCATAAGTGTGATTGAAATGGAAAAGGGATGTAGGGAAAGAGTATTCAAGAACAATTAAAAAGTATATAAACAGATGCTAGGTAACTGAATAGATATAGATACTGGAACATCTCCTGGAATGGGAAAAAATTTTGACCCAAAAGACATAATTTTCTTTATTTGAGATAGAAAATAGTAAAATAATTCTCAGTGGTTTTGTTTTGTATCAGTATTAACTAATGCAATTTAAAAACACAGCTGTCATTTGAACAGAACAATGCTCTTTTTTCCAATTCATATTACAGCATTCTTGCTTTGTCTATAGGGAAAATATTGAAGAGTCCAACTTTCTTCAAGGTTTGGGAATATGATCAAACAATAAACAAGTATTCTTCTAGCACTCTAGAAGCTTTCAAACTTTACTAGAAGCTTTTCAAACCATTGCACAACATTAATATTTAATGTATAATATGGGTAAATGTTTGGGATCGAAGATAAGGAGAGTTTATGTTGTTTGCTAAAGACCCCACAGAATTTTGAAAGCCTAAGATGAAGATTTTTATTTTTCTTGAGCCCTTGGTTTGGTGGGGTTTTTTGGGTGTTTTGTTTCATTCTTTTAAAATTATTATTTGTATATTTTAAATTAATTTCATATTTTTATTCTTGGGGTGAGTCCACCAATCTTCTCTTGGCCTTTAATGCAAATGTACCATAGAGGTATTTCCAAAGACATTTTCTACTAGACATCAACCTGGGACTGTTGAATCTCACTCCCCCTGTCCTGTATCAACCTTTAGTATAAATCTCAAGTATCATTCCCTTCAGTATAAACCTCAGCCTCCTTATTCTTCTCCTGTCTTTTCTTCCCTTCTCCTCTCTTCCATTTAAAGCCCAGGACTGATAATTGAAAATACTGTGTATTCCTTTCCCCATTCTTTCCATAACAACATATTTATACCCATCTGCACTCCATTTTCTTCCATCATCATCATCATCATCACAGCATTCTTTTATCCTGCTATAGTTAAGTACTTTTGAGGCTAATCTAGGTCCTATTACAGTTAATGGCCACCTTGCCATTAACATTGATGGAGGGAAAATTAGCCTCTAACCTCTACTCTCTTTAGTTCTTTCAAGAAGGAATTAAATTCTTAACTCTCTATTCCTTATTTATATAGCTATTACATACATCCGGTGTATTCCTCCATTTTCTTTCCAAATGCTCTCTTAGTTTCTTTCTCCATATTATACATTTTTTCTAATTTATTTTTTTAATATTTCTAAAGGTGTATCAGAAACATCTAAACATGTTCATACCACAGCTGTTCATTTCTCTGTGGGCATATATGGACACAGAGAAACTTCTCTGCAAGACAGCTCTATTTACTTCTAGGGAATTGCACAGGTACAACCAAGGGCAACATTTTAGGCTTTAACAGACTTGGAAAACACAGTAGAGTAGTTTACAGTAAATACAGCATACTAAGATACAACATTGCAGCAGAGCTTCCCTATCCCTCATTGTCTGCATCCCTAGCAATTAATATCACAGCTGTCAGATAGAATTGATCTGGATAAATCATTTCCCCCAATCAATAATCACAGTAGCACGTTTGTGCTGCTTCTCTCTGTCATTGCATCTTACAGACACAAACTTCTTTTACCAGGTCCTTTAGGGAAAGCCTTTGGAATGTGCCAAAGGCATCAGGGCTCATCTTGCTGATGTGCAGCACTGACTACAGTGGGCTGAATTCTCATCAGTAAAGTCCCTGCAGTGCCTCTTTGGAAGATCTGGCCCTGAAGGTGTTTTCAACACACTACCAGAGTAAAATGAAGCTAAAAACATTAAAACAAAAGAGGATATTACAATAGAGTCTGACAAGAATTTGAATATATTTTTCAGTTGTAGAGGAGCAATGCTGACCACTGAGTAAAACTGGATTTAATCAAGTCATATTAAGAATATCCAAAAATGCACAAAAATAAGATGGAATGTTTTAGTGTTGCTTTCTTAGTGCACTACTGGCATTTCAGAGAATTTACACAATAGTTATTCACTCTGCTGAACATGTCATATGTGACGTAATGTCTGTATGGAGATTGGCATTAAATAGTTAAACCAGAGTGAGCTGCTGGGTGAGCTGGTGAACAAAATAAAGTGAAGGAGAAAAGACAGCCTCGCTTCACCTCCTTGATCAGTGAGTACTTCTGCAAACACACAGCTGAAGGAGCCAAGACACAAAAACTTGAGCATCATAAACAACTCCAACTAATCCACTAGGAAAGGTAGCCAGACCTCTGTAATACTGCTTAAAGTGATCTGCAGATGGCCCTCTGCAGCTGGAAGTCTTTGCTTTCAGTCTTCAACTACATATCACTTCCTTGGAAAATTAGTAGCTGTAGAATCATCCATCTCTTTCTGTTGAACAGGTCTATTTATAATTACAAATTCATGGCCTTTTCTGGATGAAATATTCATGTAAACTCAACTGCCAAACTGCACTTATGGCATAGTAAACTGCAAAACATTATCATATTAAAAGCAATTCAGCAACGTGCTTCATGCCAACATAATAAAAATGTCATTTTAAATATTGTTTAGGAGCACTAGATTATTTTTCAATGTAGAATCCCAAAATGCATTCAGGACACAGTATATCTTGAGAAAATGAAATCAAAGTATGAGGCAAAGCGTTGAACACAAGCAATTTCCAGGTACTGGCAAACTGTTTTATTTAGTGAAGAGTGTCTATTCTTCCCAATGCTTTTCTAAGACCTGCTATATATGTTCTACACGTTTGGATATTAGGCAAACTTACAACAAGTCATTAAAGGTATGAAATAAATAAAGATGACTGAAGAATATTTAGGTGGCACTTGAAACAAAATGCTTATGGTAATGTTTGCAAATGTATGTGTATGTATGTATAGTGACTTCAAAGATTTGTAAAGACCATAGAAATCTTATTGTAGGTGATTAAGCAAACTGAGAAATCACTGAGCATTTTTAATTGAAGTAGTAATATGCAAAAATACAAAATTCTGTCTGTAACAGAAAAGATAACATTATACCCTTGTAAAAAGTCCCTTTGTAGCCCTTTTAGGCACTGGAAGGTGCTCTAAGGTCTCACTGGAGCCTTCTCCTCTCCAGGCTGAAGAATCCCAATTCTCTTGGCTTTTTGTCATAGGACAGGTGACTCAGATGACAAAGCTCAGAAGGAACATATTATATATCTTCCTATTCTCAGCTGGACTAGTAATTGTTAATGACAATAACCTGAAATCAGCAATTCTGAAAACAAGGATTAAACTGGCAGATTGGATAGTGGAAAAATAGGCTCTAACTCATAGGTAGGAAAGGGTTATCCTGTTGTTATGAAAATAGGGGAATTTTGAACTGAATAAAATTATTTTTCCTCCCACTAAAATTAAAAAAAATCATCCAGATTAAACAAAATATTTCTGACTCTGTTTAACAAAAGTAAAACCAATTCAAATAAATGTAAATCACAATTTACAATAGGAAAATAAAAATGGTCACCCTGGGATTTACTTTACTTAGTAGCTACTGGATATGGTCCCAGTCTCTGCTTTATTAAATATTTAAATATTGTGTACAACATAGAACAGTGGAAACAGTGGAGAATGAAAGCAGCTTGATGTGAATCACTGTGTATTCTCAAGGAATAGTCTGTATTCAGACACTCCTATGAGGTTGCTGCTGAGAACTTGAATATTCTTTGGCAAAAAAGAAATGGAATCAGCCCTTCACCTCCAGGCTAAGCAAATCCTGAGCTGTGCTGCAAAACATGCTGCTTCTGTCAATACTCCCTGTGTTCCCACCACACAACCAACCTAAATAACCCTTTCAGCCATATATACTGTGCTGTTTACTTTTCCTTTCTTTGTCATCCTAATTTGATGTTTAATGTGTCCTGCCAAATCCAAATCATGCATTTTTTTATCACTGAGGCATGAGTGACATCCTTGGAGCTTGCCCAGATTCATGCAGATATTAACAAAACTGAAGATAATTTTGTCTATCTTCATGAATTGTTCTCTTCAACAGAAACAAAAATCTACTGGATAGCTGAAGAAAGAGGAAAAGAAGAAAAATATCCTCTTTTCTCAATTACTCTATTTTTTTTTTCTGATAGGAATGTGAAGTGCTATCTAGAGGGAAATAAACCCAAGAAAGTAGAGGAAACAACAAAATTATTGACTGTCCAAGAAGCTTATTACAGGAAGGTGTTCTGCTCATAGACTCCAGCAGTTCTGTCCCTATTTTTAAAAATATTTTTCTTTCAAAGCTGGCAAGAGCTCTACCTCCTGCTTTTTTGGTAGTAGGGCAAATCTTTGTCCCCAGGGAAGTCTTTCCTGCCCAGGGTGGTGTGCATGGCCTGCAATGTGGGAGATTTGCAATAGTCTCATGTTATTTTCTATAATTGCTTTGTTCCAAAAGGTTTTATCTGTAGGAATTTTTTTTTTTTAATGCTTAAGTTATTCATCTCTAGCAGATAATTTCTGTATGGGAAGAACTTGAGATGGATGACAGAAAATCTTCATTTTTAATAGTTAGCACACCTTCCTAATTTATGAAAACCTAATAACCCCATCTTCTCCTTTCTTCTTAAGAAAAAGATACTAATTGTGGGAGTAAGACTTTGCTACTGAAATGATCCTTATAAAAAGTAGTATTTTCTACACTATTTTTTTGTAAAGAAACCACTTTATAGTTTAATTACTTTAAATTATTTACTGGCCTTGTAGCATTCAGTAACACACACTAACTTTCTCTGCAGAAATCACTGAAATTGCTGTAGAGAGGTTCCTTGACAGCAGAAAGGGCTCATCCCAGCTCTGAAATAACTCCAAGGGTTTCAGGTATTGTGGAGTGCTGCAGAATTTCTCTGAGACAAATGCGATGCCAGATGTAGACACTTCTGTGGGTACTGACTGAATGCCTTCCCAGGTACTCCAACAACATTACTGTGCTTAATCAATAGAGAGAGTTTATATTGGCCATAAAACCACAGAGCATGATCTTCTAACTAGAGCCACATGATATGTTTACTACCAAACCTGAAAACTATATTTATTCTCCGTACTCCACATTATGGAGAAGAGGAATGACTCACAATTACTATTAGACATCTGAACCATTTCATTTTAACTGTGGAATATACTCACTGGGTAGCAGTGTCAGTGTATAAAGGAAGGAGGGGGTATAATCAGGCTGGGTTAATGCATACTGCAAAGTATTTACATGTGTGTGTCTGCTTGCCAATATTACTCTTCAAAATTTGTTTAAAATTATGAATCCATGGAGATTCAACATTTTCTAAATATTTTTCACTCTAAACTCATAACAGCATTTTATCTATAACAATCTCAGACCAGGTAACAGGGATTAAACTATGAGTCAGAAGACAAGCAAAGTAACAATAGTTTGAGACCTCATTGAAATTTATCAATTTTTTTTTTTCATGTTGTCTAACATATTCACTGCACAGCTTTGAACACAGGTCATGGTGTCCAGCACTGAACCCAGAGGCAGATTGCTGCCCACCCTCGTGGTGATGGATGTGGTGTGTGCTGCTGTCATGGTTACACCACCACTTTTGCATCCCCTCCTCTGGCTGCCTGGCAGAGGAGCTGCTTCTGCTGACAACCACAGGTTACAATAGTAATGGTCAGCATCAGAGGGTGCTGCCTCCAAGCTGCTCTGATTCAGAGTTTTATATGAAAATTACACGATTCTCGAAGTAAGCAAAAAGCCTAGATCCTCATTAACTTGTTAAGGAGACAAATATATATCAGCTTTTCTTAGGCCATAATGCATGAAGGTTTTCACACTTTGAGCTCTGCAAAGGGAACTTTGAGGAAGATGCACTTTCACTTGGAAGGGTTCAGAAGAACTCAAGACGAAATAATGGATTTTATTTTGTGTTTCATATAATTCATACTCTTTTGAAGAGTTACTCAAGGACCAAAGCCTAAAGAAGTCAACATAGAAACTGTTGTTCACTTCATCAGGTTTTCAACCAGGCCTCAATAACTTTTTTTAAAAAAAAGTCACATCACATTCCATTAAATAAATCCAATAAAACTCCATTATTAAAAGTACAGCCTCTTGAATAAAGTGATGTAATTATTTCCTTTTTCCTAATCAGTACTGGTCATTTTGGAAAGGGTGGTAATATTTTCTTTGAGTTCATTAACATTATTAACATTAGTATGACTCCAAGGAGCTGAATATGCTTTAGAACACTCACTACAGGTTCTTGATGATTATGTTAATAAGAAATGTTAGCCAACACAACTTGGAAACAAACTTATGTGCTTGCTGCAGACATGACCAAAACAAAATGCCTACAACTGTTGAAACTTCTGGCTGGTAAATATGTAATTTCTATGCTGTTTTCTGAACAAATCCAAGTTATTGTGAAAAACCACCACCTGTCCATCTCCTGTCACTAAATTTTTTCTCAAAAGGTAGAAATGCACACAAATTCCCATGGGGTGCTGTGCTGCAGTGCCAATGAAGGTAAAGCCAGTGGCTGGCTCCTTCAGGGACTTTAACATAAATGCTATTTATTTTCTTGTTTTCTTAGGTCTTCAGCTGAGGGTTTATTTTTTTGACTTCACAAAAATAAATACAGCAGCTCTAGATTCCTATTCACCAGAGTATTTTGGCAAATAAGCCTTTGAAACTCATCAGGCTCCCGACGTCCCCCCAGAGAGCTCCCATTTACCTGGGGCCTGGCTGCATGATGCAGACTAAGTCTAACATAATGATAAGAATAAATCTAAATAGCACCTTCCAAACCACCAGACCTTTGGGAAATTCACACTTCTACTTGTGTGAAAAAGCCAACAGACTCATTTGATAAAATGCTGCTTTACTGATAATACCAGTGACTTGTTGAGTTCTCTTTCCAGACATGACTCACAAGAGAAAGTCACTTTTCTCTGTACAGATTGAATATCACACTCTCCTCTGTTGTTACTGCATGACTGTAATAGAGCCATAACAGTGAAAAACTTGTATCTTTCTGCTCCAAGCTCATGTGTTTCTAATTTTAGGGTTTGGTTTGGGATTTTTTCTTTCTGGTTTTTTTTTTTTTTTTTCTTTTTACATATATGAGAACAAAATCTGATGCCAGTGATGATGTTGAAGTTGCTATACTGCCTAGTTAGGCCTTATAGGACTTCCATGTCCATATCATCATCCAGTAAAATTGCTCTCTTAAAAAATTTCCTGCTATACAAGATGATAGAAAGAGCTGAAATAGTAAGGACTAGAAATATTTAAGAGTATATGAAATGATTATGGGTCCCACAAGGACACAACCTGCACAAATCACTAAAATGTTAGAAATGGGCATCCAAAATTAGGAAACATCATGATTCAGATAGGCTACTTTCACATACCCATACCTTCATGTGATAAAACCTCACATCATTTCTGAAAAAAACTACCATTAATCAGTGCACGAGATGCAAATAAATCACTTGCTGACACTTACTCAATATTATCAGTTTTATCCCCACTGTTTACTGTATGGTAGTATGCCTTGTTTATTGTACACTATTTAAACCCTGACTGGACAAAATGATTAATTTCTTCAGAGCCTTTCTATGACATTCATCAGACATTAGTTCCTGCACTACACATTCATAACAACTATCTGAGATAAGTGCATATTGATATTCCTATTTCCAGAGATAGCAGATGCAATGCCAGAAATCCAAAATCTGATGTAGTGCTACATTGTACATTATATATCCAAGGCAGAAGAATTTGCTCCATTTGCAGCTGTGCAGTCTCAGCACTGGTGTACATTGCATTCCCAAGTCACATGTCCAGGGTGTTCACAGCTCAGGCAAACCCTTATCAAGTGTGGGTTTAGTAACCAGCATAGAATTACTGTGTGTCAGGAGCATGCAGAAAATCATTTCTCCAGGTCACTAAGCACGAGGGCATCTTTTTTCTTCCTGCAACACCCTGCCTCATTCACTCAATCCTATCCAGAAATAAATGAGATGGGATTGAAACATTTTTCTCTCTACAGAAGTCGCAAGGCCACGACTGCTGGAGCACTGGAAAGTTTTGAAAGACCACCCCAACATTCTCCTGTCTTGCTCTTCCCTAAGCATCCCCTGTAGGTAGATACATGTCACAGAGTACTGGCACAGATCAGCCCTTCCTGCTTTAACCCAGAATGTATTTTCTTTTTTTCCCCTCCAAAAAAAACCCTCCTAAATACTATTGCATACCATCTTCTTTAATGCCATATACTTCCTTACAAGTGTTACATGGGTGCAAGGGCTGTAAACTTCCTCGTGGACCAGCTCTGAAAAAGGATCCAGAACTTCCACAACTGGTTTCAGATATTTACTGACAACTGAAGAACAGGAGAATTCAGTTATTTCCTCTACTCTGCTTGGGGGCTGTGGAGGATACAGGAGGGAGAGTTTCCCTGCTCATGTGCTCTAACTCTCTCCTGGCGAAACCTACACAATCAAAAGTTTCAGATGCAGGAAAAGTCTTGTTTAGCTCCAGGGCTGGATCATACCCACTGTGAATAAAACTTCTACAAAGTTTGCTGCACAAATGAAACCTGAGAAAACCAAGTTTAGCAGACAGTTTCGAAGTGGATTTAATTTTCAGAGTTTCATATTAAATATTCAAAAATACTCTGGATGTAACAGCTACTCTTCCTCCTACCTACTTCTAGGAATATCTGTGGATTGTATTATGAGGTGTCAGATCATTTTTTAGCTGAGCAAACCAAAGTATTTTCTTCTTGTTTCATTAATCATGTTACAAAAAATACACTAAAGTGGATATTTAAACTCATATTTATCAATTTCTAAATGGCTTAATGGACACTTGAACTAAAAATAATACAGTTTTCCCATTTGAAAATTCAGTTTAAGGAAAACACTGAAATATCAAAAAAATCTTAAAAGTGACAAAACCTGACTTAGCAAAGTGCTGAATATTTCACTATTCTGATATCCTTCACACAATATTGATGTGGATGATATCATAACATCACAGGAGGATAGACACACATACAAAAGCATGTGAACTTGACTTCCAAAACAGCTGGTAAAATAAGAGAAAGGAAAGAGGAAAGGATAAATTTCAGGTTAGTTTGTTATTAAAAAAAACCAATGTAACCTATCTCTTCTTGTCCTCTAAATAAACATTTACATAAATATATATAATTGAGGTAATATAAGTGATTTTTTATTATTTTATGGGTTTGTTTGGGTTTTTTTTCTTTTACACAGAGCTTAAAGTTTAGCAAATATTATTCAGGGACAATTTTGGTTTAATTGATCTCAGGCTAAAGGAATGAACTGGCAGATTTCTTAAGACTGCTGCCAGGTTTAATCTCCTGAGATGAGTAGCCAGGGACAGTTGTAACTTGATGCATCTTATCAATCATAAAATAAAATTCTGTGCAGACTGCAGAGTGAGCTCTGCTTCTCAGCACAGTCATTCTGGTACTGGTAAGGTATTTAATTGCAATGTGATCCTCACTATTAAAGATACATGAACTTTTCAAATGAAAGTGCAGGAAAGTCTGGGAATCTCTTACTCCTCAGATCTATTGCTGATAATATTGCTGGTATTCCCACTGCAGGCATCATTATCATATACAAAGCACTAAGTGTTTGAAGAACTGAGGTTTCAATCAGTCTCCATATGCCCAGATAAAGTGCAGATGAAAAGCATAAGAAAATATATTCTAAGCCTTGAAACAAGAGTAAACAGCGGATTTTATACAAAGACTACAGTGCTGGAGAGGAAACTCATTCATTCTTTTTTATAATTCCGCACATTTCCTCCCACATTTCACATTTCTTGTTGACACAAAGCATAGTATTGTTTTATCTCCTTGTCTACCCATTCTGTTATGATATAAAGCCTTCCCTACCTCAGTAATATCAGCTCAATCTATCACTCCAGCCTAATGCTCTCATCAAAGCCAGGCAGCCTCGCTCCATTTCTTGTCTACAATGTGCCACTGATCCACACCTCTTAACCCTGCTGCAGGGCTGGGGCTGTGCAGTGGGGAGGATTCCTGCCCTGCAGTCTGAACACACAGGGGCATGCAGGCTCTGCAGCTGCCACTCAGGGGCCACTGATCTCACGCCGACCTCACCCGCTCATTTCCCTCTCACGTTCCTTTACTGGCTTCCTGTAATTGTCTCTACCTGTAATCTATTTCTTACTCTGCTTCCACAACCCAATTAATTAAGGGAAGCCCAGCTTTAAGTACATATTTACCCAGAACCAACAAAAGCTATGTGTGAAGTCTGAAAACATTCAAGTATATGTTTCAATTTATTTCAATTTATAGCTGTGGTTTACCCCATAAATTCACAATGATAGCAAATGCTTACTCATCTATTTCCGCTTTTGAGAAACTGAAACGAATTTGCATGCACACACAGATTACAGAGCAAGGAAATGTGTGTCTAATTAACATCAACGAACAGCTAATTACGAACAATAAACATTGGATGAGGAGAATCAGTCTGCAAAAGAGGAGTGGAGGATGCCAATTTGATCATATAAATCCTTGATCAAATATTTCAGGGCAGCTAACACTAACAGGAGCAAATTGACTATTGGCTGCAAGGTTTTCTCAGGTCTGTAGATATTTCTTTCTGACAGGAGCATCTCATCCCAGCCCTGCATCTCACAATGGAAGCAGACACAGGGAATAAAAAGGTTGGTCATCTAGGAGGAAAGGTTCTGTTTGAATCAAAATATCTCTATGACACCACCCCCCCACCAAAAACTGGAAAAAACTGAACACACCTGAAATTTAAAACCTAATATTGTTACAGGTCTTACTATGTTGTGCTAAGGTCTCTCCAAATATTGTCTTATATCCAAGCTAAAACCTTCTAAAATAGTTGGAGTCTTTTGTTTGTTTGTAGTTGGTTTTGCTGTTTTTGATGTTTGTTTTTTTTTTCATTTCAGTGTTTCTCTGTATTTCCAGAATACTTCAGAGGTATTCCCCAGACTACCTTTCTTTCATGATATGTGAAAACTCTTTCTTTTCCTTTAAGGCAGTTGTGAAACACTACACTTTAAACCTTATCCAAATGTTTTGGAAGACTGAGCAGATGACAAAGCAAGTTTCATTCTCAATTTCTCTTTGTCTATTAAGGGATTCCTAAGGAAGTAAGCAGCATGTAGCCAAATTTCAGGGGGTGTTTCTAATGAAATTCAATTTTTTACCTCTTTTTATTACTTGTTGGAAATGTCTTGCCTAACATTGAAGAGTTAAGAATCCCAGACCTAGCAGATGAAGAAATTGGTTTACTCAGTAACAACACAATCCTTGAGCCAAAATGCTCTCGAATGCAATATTTTCTAATAATGACTATGTACTATTCCACAATTCCTATACTTTTACTGTCAGATAAATACTTCATATCTGTAGGTATGTTATCTATATAACTATCTATAACTTGAAGCATTAAAATACTGTGATTACTTGAAAGAGACAATGCCCTTTTTTCATGTGTAAGTATGTGATAAAAATCAGATAATGAAATACTGATTATTTATATTGCATTTGGAGCATAGACATTTATGGTGTGCAAATGCTGGTGTTAGTTACAGAGTATACAACCCCAGGGGTGATGTCAGCAGCAATTCAGGTATTTATATAAAAAATACACACCAGCTTGGCTCTTTCCCATCCCCACACTGGGTGCAACTGAATGGTGGACAGCATTTTGCAATTGTGTTTTCTGTGGCCCACAGATTCCTCTATTCTCCTCATAAATATTATGTCACATACTGTACAGATAGCTCATATTAAAATTGTTTTATAATGTATTTATAAATTATTAATATGATTCTTATCTCCTTTACTGTCCTGTGCTTCTGTATGCATACCTTCACAGAAAAAAAAAAAGAACAATTTAAAATTAAAAGCATCTGTGTTTCATCTTGAATAGTTTTTCCATCTCACTGAGGGTTTCTGTTCTTTAACATCATGTTTTCTTCCAAATCAATATGTATATTTTACCAGGATCAAAAACTGTTGCAATGCTGTCTTATATTGCTAGGATAAATATATTCATTATTCTCAACTGAACAGCAGCATCTGAGACACCTTCCACCACCCAGACACCAGGAATTATCAGTGGCAAGACAGATTATAGCATGTGATAAATGTGAACTTCAAATGAGCTTCCACAATTAAAAAAGGAAAAAAAAAAAAAAAAAGAAATTCCAATCAAAAATTCCAGTTACAAAGTGTAAGAAATCCTCATCTCTGTCCCTGGTTTTTCTAACACAAATTTTCTCAGCTCACATGATCCCATTGCCTGACAGGAGTACGATGTACACACACTTTTTCTTTTTTATGAGGATTTGAAAATTTTGAGGCACATATGTCTTAGTTGTACATAGCAATTTTTAAACATGCAGCACCTATTAAAAGGTGAATACAATTGCTTAGAGTTGCTTAGGAGGAGATGAATTGTTTGGTGGGTTGAATTTTAAACTGTTTCAGCTGCACAGTAAGAGGAGTTTATCAGGTGGATGTCAATACTTGTGAAGAGAGAAAAATTTTGAAAGTGTAAACTTCTATTTTATACCCACTATTAGCTTTTGGTGGTAGCCTGTTCCCAGGGCCTCCATACATCCTGCTGCATTTGAGCAATAAACAGAGAGTTAACTGCAAAGAGAAACCAGGTGGAATTTACATCCCTCATGTAACCGTTTAGAATTTGGCTGAAATACTGAAAGATAACTATGAAGATAATAAAACTGTCCAATATTAAGAATAATTTTCTCTCTAGTTTTTGTCTCTTTATGACTACCTAAGTATGTGGGTAAATACACAAAAGGTGCACAGAAAGTTCATCTATTAATATCAGACTTCTCATGCATTAATTATAGGTATATGTTCAATCCTTTCTTGTTAAATAAGAAACTTGACAAGAAGCACCAGAAATATTCAGAGTGTCCCAGATGTGCTAGACTGTCTGGTGGCAGTGTATTGCAGAAGCCACTGTATATACCTCACAGAAATTAAAAATAATACTTGCAGTACTCTAAGGCAACCACCAATCAATTTCAGAGATCTGCAGAAATCTTGCCCTTATGCTAATGATAGATCCTGTCCTTGTTGCTAATTCTTAAACTGTTTTAAAAACGTTGCATAAAAGAATTGGCACGTGGTCTTGAAGGTGTGTGGATGACGGGAGCCAAAATTCAGAGGTCAAAATCATAAACTATTTGTTGAACAATACCTATTCATTTAGTTCTATTGAATATATCCTTAAGAGCCATTTTAAACAAAGTACAGCAAAGACTATTTCAGCCCAGAATGCAAAAACGTTGCTGTTCTCCCATGTTCATGTTTTTGTTTAACCTAAAGTTAGGCTTACACTGCTGCCACTGGTCATTACTGCTTTTTACATGCAGTATCTAGTGAAAAAGTAGAAAATCACCTTTGGCAGCAGCCACTAGCAATCTATGTTAAGTATCATTAAATTGCATAGCCCTCTGACTAGGTTTTAAATGGAGACAGACTTAAATGAACTTGCTGCTGGTCCTAGAAAGTATTTCACAGCAAATCTTGAGCAAGCGCAGAAAACTGAGCTGCAGCCCCACAATACATTGAGCAGAGCTTTTCCCTCCCTGAGCAGCAAATGGATATGCAGCCTGTGTCTCTCCAAGGAATTCTCATCTGCAATTTAATACCCTAAGTACCCTGGGAACCTGTATGTTATTAGACAGTAGTTACTACAATGTTTAAATTAATTCATATAACAGTACAAGTTCCTGTGAGTGTAATTACATGCACGTGGATGGTGTTTGGATGAATGACTCCCACACCTGTCCACACCACTGCTGCAAATATCAAAAAGATTATTAAAAGGCAAACATCTTACCTGCTCCCAACAACACACCTCAACAGCATTTTCCCTTCCCTTCCCTCTTCTCCACTCCAGCTGATGCTCTCAAAGACACATCCTGGCAGTTACCAGCCACAAATAAGCTCTGAAGGCTCTGCTGGGGTCTTAACAACAAGCCCTAATCCTGCCTGGCATCCTGTGATAAATAAGTTGTTAGAAGCTGCTAGAAGTTGGATCAATGCAAAGAAACATCACCCCAACGAAATATGCACAGAAATTTTGCAAAGCAGGAAGATGCTGAGAGAAATGGCATTGTTAGAGTGTTAACAGCATCCAAGCAGCTGTGCCTGGTCCTTGGCAATCCCAGTGCAATGTCAATAGAGTTACTCCAAACGTTTCAAAGTCTCTTAGCACTGCAAAAATAACTATGAATACTACCATCTAAAAATACTGCAGTAATTCATCCTCATTCCCCCTCCCAACACCCACTCTGGGCTGTTGCATTTACACTCTGTTTGCATTTTACCATTTAGGGCACCAGCTGAACATTTGCAATGAGATGTGAACAACTCTGTGTTCACAGGGTACTTATCTGTCTTGGCATCATCAATTGTACAGCTCAATTACTTAAAAGAATGAAAATCTGCAGCTCCTATTTGGACTATACAGCACACTCTAAGTAGGAATCCTACAGATTTGTCTTCCCCTGTCCAACCCCTGAATCACATCACAAAGAACAATGACACATAGTTATCTTGGATTTGCTGGGTTTGTACTGGGTGGCGGTGGACCAAAAAAAGTAAAGATGAAGGTAAATATTCACTTAGAACAACTGTGAAATGAAATGCAGGGCTCTGAGTCCTTCTGAAATAAGAAACTGTCATGGTCAAGGGATTGCATAAATGAACTGAAGATTGAATGGTATGAAAATCACTAAGATTTTTTTTCACTCCTGGCTTCCAAGTTTGGCAAAGAAATAAAAAAGCTGAAGAAAAAAAGTAAAATGTGAGATCAAAATTTTTTTCATCAAAATAGGAATATTTTTTTAAGATCTTATGCACTTTTTTATTAATATGGATTTCAAAATCCATCCACTTTCAGGTCTTTGCTTGATAACTGGAACATTTTAAAGAACTCTGATTTACACTAAAAATATTCTGCACAGCTCTAACCAGAATACTCATGAGTTCTCTTCTGTGACAGCTACTCCCTCTTCAGCTTTTGGCAAGTGACTAAAGATGAAACTTTGTCTAGTAAAGTCAGAGGGTATTTGAGTGCTGCTTTAAATGAGGCCAACATTTCATAATCCGATCATTCCCATCTACAGTAAGGCGATCAGGCATGTCTGAAGAGTAAGAACTTGTAACATCATTTATAATTGACATATAAAATCATATTCTAAAATGCAACATTTTCAGTCCTAAACTGTATTTGCTCTGGTAAATAGATACTTCATGATCATCAGAGATCACCAGTATTGTTTTTCTTAATTACATTTGCAAGTAATTAATGCCATTGCTGCCTTCATGGATTTGAAGTATTCCCTAAATGTTCCTTTACTGAGCAAAAGGGGAATACACTGATAAAGTAATCTAATTGCAAAGTCAAATTGTAAAGATTTTTAATAGCAACCACTCTGTAGCACTTTTAATTTTCTGTCTGCTTCATGAGCATTAAATAATTATTTCTCACATTACCCACGTGAGTGGGCTGCAGCACTCCTGTCTGTAGGCTTGGTAGTGTATGTTCTCCCTCTACTGAAATGCTGAGCATCTGATGCTTGAGAGGAGTGTTTCAGACACAGCTTGGCTGCCAGTGCTGCAAAGGAGTGCTGGGGTTGTTGTATGGCTTCTTCCTAGCAGCATCCATGGAAATTTGGTACACGGTCTGGAATCAGATTTCTGTATGCAGGGAAACTCCGAATGAAGAGCTTTTCAAATCTGCAGATGAAACCTTAGGAAATCATGGGATGCCATCTGCTTTACTTTACATTTTAGCACCTCATATTCTAAATACCTGCTTTCAAATGCATGTTTTAGACTATTATCTCTAGGAGCCAAATTATGGTCAAAGTTGAGACCAGAAGAAGAAAGCAATGTAAGGACTTAGGTGAAACTGTTGTCACTCTCTGAAGAAGGACAAGTCTTGCACATGTTACTTGTAGGAATATCCAATGTTATTTTGCAGACCAAGTGAGAAGGATAAATCTTTTATCTTTCACAATGTAATAACAATTTTATTAGCAAAAGGAGCTCTGTGATACTACCCACTTTCTCTTGGAGCAAAAAACTTCTTCAACCATATACTGCCATGAGGACTGCAGAATAATTTGCTCTGACGAGGGCAGATTCACAGACTATCACTGCTGCCCTGAATCCTAACAGAAATATGGCTCCAGCAGCTCTGCCTGTGTGTGAGAAGGAGAGGAACTCACAGAAAGGATTATTCCTAGGAAGTCAGAAGATTTTTTCCACATAACTCAAATTTTCCTGAGAAGATAGGTTTACAAACTATTTTATAAATTGCTTATAACTTACATTGGTAAAATCCAAATCAAGAGTGGGGACATGGTTAATGGAATAGGAGAAAGTTTTTAATTCAAGTTAATAGTCTTTCTTTGAGCTCTTACAATATTTAAGTCAAATCTATTTTATGGCCTTAAAATTTTGCTTTTATAAAATGTTACAGACAGTATAACATTTACTTCAGAGTACTTTGTTTCTGTTCATGAAAGGAAATTTTGTTTCTATCACCTGGACAGAAGCCTAGTGAGCCTAGGCAGGTGGAACTTTAAATTTTTTTTCTGTCTTTTAGATAACCATACCAGTCATCTTTCAATGGAATCTGCCCTATTAGGTTCAGACAGAAATGAATTAATCATGTTTTGAGAGTAAGTCAAAAAACCTCAAAACAAAGTAAGATTTACTAGGTGTTCTAGTCCTATCAAAGAGAGAGGCTTGGAAAAGGAGTTTGAGAAACTTGTTATTAAGAGGTTAATGTGTCTGCCAGACTCTTAAATCATAATGCCAGTAGACTCAATGAAATGACAAATTGAACTATAAAGAAACACACAAGCAATCATTCTTTAAGCTAAGTATTGAAGAACCAGTTTTCATTGGTTTCTTCAGTATTTTTGTAGACTTGAATGATTCCAATGCAAACTCTGAATCACCTAAGAGAGCTTAACAAAAGACAGAATTTCCTTCTCAACTTTTTAATGCTTGTCTGAGACGACTGTCAGAGTTCTGACACTCACCAGCCATTTTAACTCTCCACCATATTTTTATTTCCAACTAATCACTGTTAAGTATGTAGAAGATTCTTTTTTAATGAAATTATATCAGACCAGGAGGAATGAGAGAGGAAGGAGCATACAAAATTCCAGAATAAATAATTCTCGGTTTAAACAAATACAAAAATAATTTCTAATTTATGTGAGATACGTGGGGTCTACCTGTATGACACATTATGCAATGGGAATCTTTTAAGCATGTATTATTTTTTTAGGTCTTCTTCCTGTTCCATTTTTTAAATTTTAGAATGGGCAGAATATTCAAAAAGATCAACACAGCAAAATTAGGCAAAGTTACCTTACTGTTGAAACCTGTTTGACAAAGAGTAATAAAAAATTATTCACACACTTTAATATTTTTGAAAACTTTTGAGCTCATTCAGGCCACCTGTATAACACCATCTCTTCCCTCATTTTTGCCCAAAAAACAACAAAAAAATCTCTTGTAAATCAAATCCCTTCTAATCTCTCATTCAACTCTATCAGAATTACACTGACCACTGCCCTCCACTTGTCCTTCCACTTTGGGACCTCTCATATGCTTGAATTCTGTCCTTCTCCTGTGCTGGCTTTTTTCCTGCTCCCAGTTCTGTTCCTTTTTTCTGTGTTTTTCTCCTTACTGTTGTTGAGTCCTCTCTGATTCCACAAGGTTTTGCTAATTAACAGGCACAGAATTCCTATGAGGCTGAATGACAATGTCTGATAGACAGGTAAAATTAAAGAGAGAAAGCCTAATTAGTTTGATTGGGCCCCTGCAGGATTCAAAATCAGAGGTGCTATTAGGGCTTAAATATTCCTTACAGTGTTCCTCATTCCAGAAGTGGAGCAGGCAGGTGAGGCTGTGTCAGCTGTGGCTCTGGGACTGGCAGTGTTGGTGGCAGTTTGACAAACATTCCCTCCAAAGCTACCAGAGCTTTTCTCAGACCTCCACAAAGCTGTAGTCTGAGCAATTTATGATTTCTACCAAAAAAAAATCAATACGAAAACATTCTTATATTCATTCTTATATTGCATGATCACATTCCATATTTATGACCTTTCAATAGAAGGACTGGTACAGTACTTGTAAACATGGATTTTCAATGCCAAGCCCAAAGTACTAAAAATCACAGTAGGGATGTTGGGTTAAGGGAGACACAGACATTCATGTGTGAAGGGCAGTTTCCTGGAATAAACTTATCTTGCATGGAAATATCCTGAATTTGATATAGAAGAGCAGTGCAGAAGCCAAGCACAGCTCATTTCCCCAAGGGAGGGGAAGACCCAGAGCACACCCAGTGCTACCCTCCAAAGGAGTTCACCCACACAAACACTTCTACTTTGCCACTGCTCCTTGACTGCAGGGAGGGCTGATGCTAAACTGAGCAGCACTGACCCCAGCAAGCCCAGAAGATTCTGGGATGGAGTGAAACACTCCATGCTAAAGGTTAAATTTAATGACTGCAGAGCATATATAGAAAAAAAAAAAAACCCAAACCATTGCTAATTTTTTACCTGCAGCATAATATTGGTCAAGTTATGGTTCTTAATAGTTATTTCCCTCATATTTAGGGGACACAGAGAAAAAAGACACACTAAATCATAATCTCAAGAGTATGAGAAAAAAGATGGCCATTGCTTGCACCTTCATTTCAAATGCCCCATTAAATGGCTGATTTGGTAGCAAAACTCATAATTTCATAAGGGTAATTGGATACACTTTCTTCTGTTGCAAGCAAATTACCCCCTGGCACAAGAATTTTAAAATCTTTGGCAGCAGACCTCCTGAAACCCATCTGTGTTGGAAATTACTTTTTTGCTTTTGGGTATACTATATTTACATATTTTGTTTTATTTCTCAATATTTAATCTAGAGAGAAAAGAGACTCTCAGGACTAACACCGAAACTTCTCAACAGGTTTTTAAAAAATGTAGGTGTCCAGAAAAACTGGCCATACTTATATAGCAACATGTCAAACTGGAACCAAATTGACTTCTGTCAGACAGTCAAACATTCATTTTAAGCACACCTATTTTTAAATATCTCTTTTTTATTTTATAGCAAGACTAAGAATTTGCTAGAAATGCAAATTGATGACTACCTTATCAATCCTTATAAACTCCCTAAACTTTCCTTTGGTGAAATCTGTCATGCTGGGTCTCCAGCAGTATGGAATCCCTGTTGTTTTCACACACTCTGTTTCTTTAATAGAAATAATTTATGAAATATGTTGACAACCAAAGCTCTGGATAGCTGAGCACAGACTTATCCCTCTCCATGTAAAACTTTGGTGCTCCTACCCCCTCTTCAGCAATAGCAAGACATGAAGTGATGGTAAATCCTAAGGTTCACCTGTATTAAACTTAGCTGGGTTGAATTAACTTTCTTGGTTTGCTCCTGCTAATACTCCTCTTGCAAATGTGGAGTTACAATGAAATAGGAAGACTAAGTGACAATTTCACCCACAGAAAATATGACTTTTAAGACTGTATTTAATCATGCAGATTTTTGAAAAAAAAAAAGTGCAAATTCTTTGAAAGTAAAAGGGCAGTTTTCTAAATAAATAGCATAAATGCCTAAAGGATTTTCTACCACGAAATGTCTTAGGCCTTCCACACTTCTCAACCAGAAACATGTCAGTATGAAGAAAAACTTCCTCATATTGAGTGGTGTGGGCACAAAAGAGAAACTCTCAGTATAAAAGCTTGCCCTCTCTTGTAGGAAATAATCACTTCTAAGACCCCAACCACTTTGAGAAATTAAAAAAGTATTCAAGGTTTTCAAAGCTGCAATCTATGCAAAACACGAGCTGTTAGAAAACCCCTGGAAGTCAAATATACAAAGAAGATTTACAGAGATAGACCACTCTAAAACTGTAAGTGGAGAAAGCAAATGCAACATTTCAAAGGACACGTTTTGCAAAAATGATGAACTTCAGGGTATAAACTTGTTTCCAGATGAGGTTTGTAACAAATTATTTTCTGATGCAGCATCTCTCAGTCTACTGCCAAAGAAAAGGTACCCAGGTAGCTGAGCTACCATTTTGCTTGCAAATTTCTCTATTTCACATTGTTTAGGAGGTTATTCCCACATACCCTGCAAGAAGTGTCCATGATCAGGGACAAAAGTAAATGTCCTTAAAGGACAGATGTCAGAAATTACTCATTATTACAGACATAAAAGGACAGAAGAATATAAACTGTTATAAATAAAAAAGAAATGCCTGAAAAAGAAATTTCAGCTGTGAAATATATGAGCACTGTGAAGTTGGCTATTCCAGTGTGCACTGACTGGCCACGGTTCTGCTGCCTAAATGCTGCTTATCAGCCAAAAATTGCATGAGCCTCCCCAGGCAGACACAGACAGCTGTACCTGCTAGGAGAGAACATTAAGAGTTTTGAAGTACACTTTCCACACTGTGACATTACTGAAGTATGATAAAGTTCCACGCTGAAGCTTTGACCAAAAAATGTGAAAGGCACTGAACCAACTGACCCTGAGGAAGGCAGAGGGCAGTGTCTGCAGATGATAAAAGAGTCTGGACAAGCTTGACAACAGGGACACCAGGGTTTGTACCAGTGCCTCCCTGTGACAGCCAGACTTTGTAAGATGATACAAATGGATCTTTTTCTTATCTTTAAACCTTTCTTGCTGTCCTCATTATTTCCCAGTGGGTAATTAAAGCACTTGCTTTCAGCTCAGGCATTTTCTCCCATAGTCTACAGGTAAAAGGGGTGCTGTCACTTGGAGGTGTCAGAGCCAAGAACAATGTTGGGTGCTGCCTGCAAGGACAGACAGATCTGGGCTTGGAACCTGTGCCAGCCACTAACCTGTGCCCTCAGCAGAGTGCCACGGGGCAGAGCTCCAGGCTGTGAACATCATCAGATGGTAGAATGAGTTTTTCACACCAATTTATCTTGCTGTTCTCATTTGTACTGGGTATATTTTAATTTCCCTAATTTTCCAGATTCTAGATGGGGTGCCAATATTTCAGTCTTTCATATGTCAAGTCTCTGTCAGTCCTGCTCCAAACATTAACCCCTGTTACGCCAACAGTGAGCACTGGATCAATGAAATGCAGATGAGAGAGTGGCACTAACCAGTCATTTCCAGCCTTCTCCCACAAAACACTGAGCAGGCAGGGGGATGAGATAAGTTGCCATTACAAGTCACACGTGAGGAACCTATGGGTGTGCCTGTAACCCTTTGTCAGAGTCACACTGCAAGGAGCTGGTTTAGCCATTCAGGGTGGAACAACCTCCAGAACCACGGAATAAGAGAATGGAAGCAAACTCCAGAGCTGTTAGGGCTGGATACCTCAGTAGCACCTAAGGACACAATATAAGCAAACCCAGAGGGGAGAGACAATCCTTCTCCCTTGTCAAAGCATAGCACTGGTAGACCAGAAAAGGAAAAATAGTTTCTGTCTGCATCTGGAAAAAAAGCTGGAACCTGATTCAGAGCAGGAAATACTGCTAATTTCTATAATGCAATCAAATTATCTGCTACAAAATAGGACATCAACTCCACTGAGAGGACATGTGCTCAGATTTGGATAGAGAAGAATAGTTCCTCATTCAGGATGGCCAGGCAATGCATTCAAAAGTTTTTCTGGCCAAAGGGATCATTATGATCATCTGCTGGTTTTGCAGAAAACACACCATAAGATTTTGTTGTGTATTTTCCATATTAGCCCCTGGGACATGAAAGCTAAACATAAAAGAAATAATACTGATTTAAAAATATCTTTCTAGCTATAAAACTGAAAAAAAAAATCTAAAAAAATACATTCAGAACAAATTAATAGACTTAAAAAAGGATTGATTACATAACCAAAAGCCCTAATTTACACAGACTTGACAAATACAAGCAGGAAATGATATTGAGGAAAATCAAACCACATTTCATGACATATAATGCAGCATTACTGAACTGTATTAGTATTTTTTAACAAAGTAAGTGGGTTGGACTTCCTGCTTCTCATGGTAAGGGAAGAAGGAAGGAATATAGAAGTAAATGTACCTCCACTTGCATCCAAAAGAATGAAGTATTCTTTGTAATGTGTTGCCATGCTGGTGTTATATTATGAATATTGGAAGAGCACAGGCAAATTCCTGTTTTCCAAGAGGAGTTTCAAAAGATTTAGAACTTCAGACACTTTTGTTTTATGAATGTGATGTCCAAAATCTAAAGGGTGTTTTATATAAATCTTAAACAAATATATTTACAAGACAACAAACCAGATGGGTGATGAGAAAGGAAAGCAAATTTCCCTCTAAAAGAATAGCTGCATGTTATGCATATTTTAAATAATCTAGCAATTCATTTGCATTTTCATAGCATTTTTACTCACAGCATAAGCCCCAAAAATAATATGGAAGGAAATTACTCTACCTGCAGCTTTTTACAACATTTGCTCATGAAAAAGATTAGGCTTTTACTAATTCTACAGCAATTTAACAGTCCCATCATTCCCCTTCTTTCAAACAGAAGAAACCCATTTGGCTGGTTTTGTTGTATTGAGTATTTCTAAAAAGGGGCAGTGTACAGTCTGTCAGTAATAAAATTATTAGATAATATTCTTGAATTTTAAATTTATGAAAAAGAAACATTGAGGTTTTGGCTAATCTTCAGTGAAAAAGAGATAGGACAGCTTTTGTGAAATAAACCACCTAATCAGATTAGCTTTAGAGCCCTGATTACTGTACTTCACATTCAAATAAATGCCAAAGAATAATTTATTTGATGTAGTAGTTAAGCTAAAATTGCAGAATCGACAGAATATTGAAGTTCTTTGATCTTTTGTAGGTGTTCAATGTACTCTCAATGCTGCTTGATGAGTGACAACAATTCATAATGTTTTAAAAATAAACCTCTATGCACAGGGGGCTTTTTTGGCTTTAAGATTCTGCTTTTATTGTATAACTGGTACTTTGAAGATATTTTTTCTTCTTATTAAACAACATATTTTATTCTTATCTTTGAATGCAGAATTAGGAGCTAAAATAGGTTTGTGAAAGGGGGACAAAGTTGACTCAGATCCTTTTTCAAGAAGATATAAAATATATAGTCAGCAAGGTAAGTTTCTCATTTACTTTCCTTTTCAAAACTGATAAAAAGTGACAAGAGTCAACTTGGGTTCATTCTTGTGGTATCTAGTACATTTTTCTGAATGTCATGTTCAGACAGGCCTGCCTTCAAATTTGTCTCCCATTTCCTATTCATTCTGTCACCATAGAAAAACACTTGTGTGAAACAGGAGGGATATTACAAATTGGGAATAAACCTCCCTGCTGTTTCCCACCACCACCCCTGCTTCCTCTTGACACCATATAAGAAACAGCCAAAATTTTCTAAGAAATACAGGTAGTCCAGAATAAAAATTGACAGGAGGATTTACTCTCTCTCAGAAAATTTTAACAAAGCAGTAACTTATTTTTTTCCAACTGGAAGGATTTTTAACTTTCAGCCAAGTTTTTCCTATCACTTTCTGCTGGTACTGGATCGAGCTCCTCAAATTTGTTTCTTTAAATTACAAAACCATGATTCATTCCATTGGCATCTTCTGCTCTGCAGTTGACAAAAGGGTTGGTTATTTCAGGTCTCCCTCACAGCATTTCAGAGACTGGAAGCAGGAAGCTCCAGTCAGTACAGAACTGGGCTTGGCTCACCAAAGCCTGCATCAGGACAATTCCTGCAGAGCAACAAGAGGGCAAAGCATTCAGCCAAGCTAAAATTCCACTTGCAAGCAGCTGTTAAGGTTGGTAAGATAATGGAGAGAGATTGTGTGTCACAACCTGTTCTTTATTTATTCATGCTTTGAATGTTCCCCCTTAGGAAGTTTTGATCTGAAACAATTCTGTTGGTGCTGCACTGCTGAAATATGGTCATCAATTGAAATAGAAGAGAATCAACTGGGCCATGCACTTTCAGCACGACTAAAGTGAAACAGATTTTAGTGAAAAGCCTTGAATGTCTTTCAGGGAAAGGGAGAGGAATTAATATTTTCAGAAGGCATGATTTTTTGCCTTTATTTATATATTTAATAATGCTTTTCCACCCCCCTCAACCCAAAAATCCAAAAACTATTATAAAATTTGAGCTTTTAGTTATTTCTAGAGAGAAAACAGTAAAACCCAACCAACCACCTGCACTATGTGATTCCAAATGTAATTTACATGCATGTAATTATATTTCTTGCAACATTTAAGATCACAATACAACCTTGGTATTTTAAAATAACTTGGTGTATCATTATTTTTTCAAATTTCTGGGATGCTAGAACTTAAAAATTTAACATAATTTCATTACAGGTCTGTTTAGGTTTTTAAATTAATACTGACAGTGGCCTTAACGAGTCAATTTCTGCTTGGTGAAGTAAATACTTGGGCAGCAAGAGCTCAGGATTGCAGCACATCAGATTGCTAACTGGGGGCAGGGAGGGAAATGATTCCAAGACTTTTACTGCTTTTAAGTTTGCATGACTTTATTCTATTTTTCCACACCCAAGGGAAGAGGTAAGAGATAACTAGGATGGGATTTGCTCAAAAAAAGACACCTTGAACAGCCTTGAATAATTCTGTGTCCAGTTGTACTAACTAACCTCCATCTCTCTGCCTAGCACACACCTCTCAGCTGAGCAGATTCTCTCAGCTCCTCTTCTTTCACTTGCCCCTACTGCATTATCCCCCAGGCACTCCTGCCTCCTCCCTGCTCTCCTCCAACAGGTCACCACCTTCCCTCTCCACTGTCCCTTCCAGCCAGATGGAAATCTGGTTGTGGTATCTTCATTCAACCTCCCAAATCTGTTTTTCCCAGCTGTAATTGGCCCTCAGGATGAGAGCTAACACTGGTGTGAGCACGTCCCTGGATACAGAGACAGGAGGGCTGTCCAGTAAACCCAGTCAGCATTTTTCTTTGCTCATCTCTTTAGGTTGTGAAGGTCTCAGGAGTGTTTCTCTCAAAAATCACAATCCAAATAATCAGATCCTGGTTCCTGCATGTTCTGAGACTGCTTTCATCATGACTTATGTTGAAACACCATTTTCATAGACTCCCTCAACCACTCCATGAAGGGATGTATTATTTAAAGTTCCTAAGGCAGTGTCATGCCGTTTTAAGTCAGCATGACTGTTTTCTGTTCATATAATTTTAATATTTTTCATATTTTCTTGGGTTTTGGCCTTCTTGGTATTTATGCCAGAGCACCAAAATACCTTTTGGTTTCAAGTTCATGCTAGGACAGAACCTCAGACTTTGGGAAACTGCAAAAGGGGCACTGGTGGCTATAAAGACTTAGTTGGGTGTTTCTGCTCAAATTTTAGCAATAGAACAATCTCTCTCCAAGATTAAGTGCTGTCACATTACCTTGTAAGTTGATCTTATGAGGGATTTGTGAAAAACTGTGATCTTGACCATGCCACAGTGACTAAATTGCTCACAAATCACGTATGATTTACATAACTGAGTGTCTCAGCTCCCACAGTCAGCATTAGACCTACTTACTAACACATGAAAAATACATTCTCAGACTTGGCACATGGCTTCTGCAGCTGCCAAATACACCCCCTGTGAGACAGGAGCAGGCTGGTGAGGAGGAGATCATTTCCAACACTGCTAGCGACAGGAAGAAGAATGAGAATACTGTTTATCTTGTTAGAGATTTTCTGATCATATTAGTGACTTCATTATGCTGTTCCTAGAGACCAAACCTTTAAAAATGGCACAGAGCTCAAAAATGCCCTGTGAAAATTGCTGCTATAAATCAGACTCACACCATATTAACAGCACAAGAATTATACAATGCCATGGAAATACAAACATTCCTTGCAGTTGGTGTCTGAATGCCCTTTTGCACTGATATTCACACAGGTGAACCCATCTCCATCCCATAATTTATTCCAGTGCCTGGTTTCTAGCATACCCAGATTTCACCACAGGCTTTTGAGCTTTCAGGCAAGGCCTGAAAAACAAGATGATGGAGTTACTGAAGGGAAGAACTTCAGAGCAATAAGTGTAGCTCAGTCATGATCGGAAATAGCCCAAATTCTTTTAAATGCACAAAAGGCTTCCAGCTGGATAATTAAAAAAAGTAAATTTCAAAACTTCTGGTGGAATAGGAAAATCTACACTGCATGTTATTTTATTCCTTAGACCCAAAAAATAACTCCTAATCCCCCAATCCTCACCAGGTGTTGTGGTTTAACACTGGCCAAATGCCAGGCATCCACAAAAGTCACTCGCTCACCCTCCCCTGCCCCAGCTGGGCGGAGGAGAGAAAAATAATTAACAAAGAGTTCATGAGTTGAGATAAGGACAGGGAGAAAACTCTTCCAGGGAAAAACAGGCTCAACTTAGAGGTGCAAACTGAATTTATTACTAACAGAATTGGAGGAGGATAATGAGAAGTAAAATAAGCACTCAAAACACCTTTTCTTCTCTCAACCCCTCCCTCCTTCCCACCGACAGCACAGGGAGACAGGGCCTGAGGGGTTTGGTCAGTTTGTCACCCAAGGTTTTCTTTTGCTGCTCTGGGAGAGGAGTCCTTGCCCTGTGAGACCGTG
>VXBC01005817.1:523345-641574 GCA_013399945.1 Ploceus nigricollis
AGAAAAGGATTGCATGTGCCCCCTTTGTTTTGATTTTCCCAAATATGTCATCACAGAGGCATTACCAACCTCTCTAATTGCCCCAGCCCTGGCCAGCAGTGTGTCCATCTTCAGAGCCATCAGAGATTGGCTCTGCTGGACACGGTGGAAGTTTCCAGCGGCTTCTAAGAGAAGCCACCTCTGTGGCCCCCTGCTACCAAAAACCAGGCTGAGCAAAACCAACACACCAGGTTAAGGTACCTGCAACAAGGTGAGGAGGATTGTTAGGATGCTAACAATCTGCATATGGTTCTAAGACTTGCTATTTTTTCTGTGCATGTGTCCATAATAAGTTTCTTTATTCAGATTAATTTCACTTCTTCTCTTTTTTCTCCCCTCTTTAAAACAATAAAAAGTCCTTCTCTACCTCTACATAATCTCTCTGCATAGATTCATGTGCCAGATGATCTCATCTCATTTTTATCAAACAAAACAGAAATAAAAAAACCCAAAAAACTCCAGAAAGATCACTTTTTGGAGCCCTCCCAAACCACTTCTCATTAAAAGAGTTTCTCTCACAATATTCTCTCACATCAGAACTATTGTGACTTAACTAATCCTTTGTGCAATCACAAATCCAAACTATGTAACATAAATGACTGCAGAAAACGGTACTGTTAGTAAACCTCCATGTATTTTTAGAGGTGACTGTACATCTAGAAAACTATATGCTTAAATTCTTTCAGAAAGACTTCTCTTGTGAAGATGTGAGCTGAGAGCAGCACAATAATTAATAAAAAATCTTTATCACTATCTGTTGCAGAGTAATCCACTATGATAAATCAAATTTGTATGATATAAATATATTTATATCACTCCATGTGTCATTCATACATAGGAATCTTAAATTTTACATGAAATGCAAAACAATAAAAAAGTCGTAAGATTTAGAACACAAGTATACAAGATGTATATTTAGTATATACATAGCATACCAGAATACAAGACTTCAGGGGAAGTGTGAGTCTGAGTGTTTTCCTTTTGTTTTTAAAGGAAAATTTAAAGGAAATTTTGTCTCAAGACAAAAATCCAGGGACTTCAGTCAACATTTCTGTAAACAGAAATCAGATCAGACCCTCTGTGAAGTGAAATGAAAACTCTTTGTTGATGTCTTTCAGACTTCAGTGGTTTGGCCCAGTCATATTTTTCAAAGGGAAGAAAAACTGAGCTTATAATATACATAATTAAGATATGCTGTTTTCTCAAGAATTTGAGAAGAGGTGCCAGAATATCCTGGACTCAGTATGAGAAAAGGAAATCTCATTTATCACTTCTAACTTACAAGATTTTAGGAAGATCCCATCCTGGACTTTGTATTAGCTATCCAAATAGCATCTAATCTTCATAAAGGGAGAATAAAGTGATTTATATTTTGAGATACTAAAAATTCTTTTGCAGCACAAGAGGAGTAAATGAAGAACAGACACTTGGCTTAATTTCTCCTATTTTGACAATCTATAAAAAAAGTGGCAAATAGGAGTCAGTGTAGTCAGTGTATTCTGGCAAATTAGCCAGAATACAAAATCCTCTAATCCTGGACAGATCAGAAGTATCACTCTGGGTACTTCTGATCAAATGCTGGGTTTCTGGATGCTATTAAAAGGGAATATCTACATCAGGAGGGTAGGGATTAACAACAGCATTGAGTATGGGAAGGGAAAATCAAGGCTATCTGATAGTAAAGAACAGTAGTGCATAGAAAACATTAATTAGATATGTTTTGATACACAGGACCTGCTCTGTAGTCTTCTCTCTTTGAATTAATGGCAGCATTAGTGGGACAGCATCACTCAATTGCAAATCACTCCCTAACCTCTTTAATAAAAATTACTATACCAAGTCCCCTAGACTGAAGATTTTGGCATTGCACATCACTAAGATGCATTTAAAGGTGTCTCAGTTGGCATGCCCAGATGAACCAAGGCAAATTTCCCACAAAATACATAAAAGTATTTCAAAGATTAAAGTAATTTTATAGATGAAGCCAACAAAGAATTTCCCATCTCAGTTAACTTACTGAGTCAATGTTCCAATTAAAACTTATCTGTTCATTTTGTCTTCACTTTTTGCTAACTCTCAGGTGTTGAAAAAGTCAGTTGGCTGAGGGCTGTAAGTGTACTGTAACTGTACTTCAAAATACTTTAGAGGCATCTGAGCCAACAACTCTTCTGTCATACTTTATTTCACTCACAGTAACTCCAATAAGGATGAATCCCAGGCTCATTTTCCATTATCTTATTTTGCTTCATCAATGTCACAGTTTCTGCTGCTTCTCTGACATCTTTCTCTATGATAAGCACTGGTGTAATTTTTCATGTTGTGGCCTCATTTTATTCTTCTGTTGATCTTTAAAATTATGAATATTAGGGATCCTACCAGGATATTGGTGCTTTGGTCTTATTCTCAGTCATTGTCTCACAAGCCTGGCATTCTGTCTCTGCTGTGCTGTGCCTTAACCTTCCTGACAGCAACACATCTCTCATGACAATGTTATATCACAACCAGCAAATCCCTGATTCTGTTATGATGCACATCACTCTTCTCTGCACTTGCAACACAAAAGGTGCCCTTAGAGCTTCCCTTGTCTGAGCAATTAATGTCCCATGTTACTGCCAAATTATCCAGGAACTGAACTTTGCATCTGAAGCAGAAATAGAAGAAGTAGATTGTCTGATGTGCTCTTGGTTCAAAAAAAGTCTAAGATAAATGAAACACCATAGCAACAGAGGTGAAAGAAAAACAAAGAAGTGATGTCAGAGATGCTCTGACGTCATGAATGATTGCAGTATTTTGGAAATATTATTCATCCTAATATATACAGAAAATATGTGGTGGCTAAAATAACTGAATGGTGATGATGATGATGATTGATGGGCATGCTTACCTGTTACATGGTTTGCCTTTGCCCCTGAAGGATTCTACAACTCTGCAAATGTCCAAGCTCTATGCGAAAATATACAGAGGACTGTGTTATCCAACTATTTAATAGATAAAAGCCAGCTTACTGAAGATAAACTTTATGAAAACAATAGAAAAACCTCTTGCTAGGCATTTTTTATAGGCTAAGCTATTGAAGACACTCAATAAACATCTCAAAAGTAACAGCCATATGATCACCAGCTTGTGAGAATAATATGCATCCCAGGAGAGCTCTATCACTGGTGATGTAATTCACTAAAATAAATATATTTAATTGTACAGAACAGGTAAATAACTATTTCTTAAGCATTTAATGTGGGACAAGATCTTGGCAATTTATGTTGTATAATTTACAGAACAGATTTTTTACTGTGTTACATTTCAGTCTTCAATTGCTCAACATGGAAGTTGTTACCTTCCAGCCCATAAAAATTCAACAGGATTTTTCAGAAAAAAATCCATCCTTGGCACTCTTCAAAAAGGTGCTTTTTTTTACAGGCAGAATTAAAAATTCAGCTTTTTCAGTTACTAAAGGAGATATCACTGTGACTTGTTCTTTTTCATACTGGTGACTTTAGTTGTCAGATGGATATACTGCCCTTATGTTTATAATTTAACTGTTAAATTATATAATTTAACTGTTTGAATGTGTATCCCATTTTGTAGAGAGAATACACAACAGCCAAATAGCTATTTATGAATATGCAAATATACTTCATAGTGGTGTTATACCAATTTCAAAGATACATATGATCATGAAACTAACAACAATTACTTGACATACAAAATGAAGTTAAAATAGGGACACCATATGTCAATGTGATATTCAATACATCAGGCAGTACTGAAATTACCTAAATATCAGAATACAATAATATCTGAGAGTGCAAAATGAGAAACAGAAATGGCAACTGCTGAGCTAGAGAATGGGTTTGACAATCTGGATTTCTAAATGTATTTGGCCATCAGGCCCCCTTTCACAGAAAGCACGCTGGATCTCTCAGCATCACAAATTCCCCACTTCCACACAGTGCAAACCTGATTGCCACTTTTGGCCGTGTAGAGTTCAGAAACCTCTGTGAAATCTTCATTACCATCTTTCAATGACACCTTAGCAATCGGAGGCAGTGGAGAGAGAGCTGAATGCTTCAGCTTGAAAAGTAAAGCAGATTTATGTCATGCTTTGTTTTTGCACCTTGGCAAAAACAAAAATAGAGTTATGTAGCCAATCCTTAAAAACTCCTTAATTTTATTACAGAGACCTTGATAAAGATAGTTCCTTGCTAATGCAATGATGTTGCAGGATCCTATAGTGTCTTCTTTTCCTCCTTTAGACACTTTAAAAAAGAATTTCTTGATTTCATTGTGACTATTTTTCTATTTTTCCTTTATTTCATGCACAGGAAGAAAATGTAATAATCTTGGAAAAAAAAAGGCTGATATAAAATTGTGCATTCTTTATATAATTTTAGGAGGAAAATAGTTAACATTTTATCCTCATGACTTGCAAATGAAAGAAAATAAAAATGCCTAGCAAAAGACATTAGAAGAACACATTTACCATGAATCATACTGCCCTTGAAGGTGCAGCTTAAAAAAGCAGAGAAATAGATTTGACACCACTTGGACTTGCAGCTCGGACATGCTGCATTAAACTGTTCAAAATTAATTTAATCTGAGCATGGAGAATAATAGCCTCTCAGTTCAAGGCTTCTGATAGCAGTAATTTGCACTCGAAAGTACTTCCAAAGGGAAAGAATAAATGAAGGGCGACTCTCCAAAACTGAGTGAGCAAATGTATTCACTAAACGAAAGCCTCTTGATCACACTGAGAAAGAGCATTCAGGAGAACGACACATTCTACATCATTTTGTGGGTTAGGAATTTTTTCTTCAACTGCTTGCTGCTACAAGGAGAGCTACTGTTCCTGGACTGATGATGGGGTAAGGAGCTATTTACTTAGAGCTCTTGCATTTTAGCTCAAAAGCTGTGAGATCCACTTGCCTTAGAACCAGGGAAGTTAGACTTGTGTAGTGAAAAATCCTCTGGTCACACTTGTAAAGGCAATTGTAGACTAATTGCATACAGGGTATTGGCAACTCCCCTTGCTTTATCAGCACAGGACTAAGATCTAACTGTAATAAAGTGTTAACACTCCAGCCATTAAAAAGTACCTTATCAACTCAAACCACTTTTATATTTCATGAAAGTCATATACTCTTCACTTACACATTCATAACTTTCAATTCCATTTGCCATACCTGCAGCAAAAACCTTTTGACAGCAGTTTCCTTTCTTGCTGAGCTCCTAGGAGGCTGTGTGATCTCACTGAGAGGGCTCTGGGACACAGGGCAGCACACACTGATTCTCTGCTTTAGCTTAAAAGATGTAGTTGGTGTTTTACAGCAGCATCAACTCAACAAAAACCACTCAGATTGCAACACACTGGACACACTGGACACCTCACTGCCTTCAAAAACCTATGTGGGCAGAGATACCCAACACAGAGACTGCAAGGCTGTGCTCCACTGTTAGAGTTTGGCCTTCCTGGTGACTTCTGCAGCTCAAAATGAGTGTCTTGAAGTATTCTTCAAGAATGGGGCAAAGCCTGACCTGTTTGACCTGTTTCAAGCCTAGGGAAGACTGTGGGGAGAATCAGGGGTCAAGAGTTGATCATCAACTTTGTGAAGGTTAATGCTGTATCCAGAATGAGGTGATAGAAGAGCAAAGGGACTGGTGTTGCTGAAAAATCTGGATTTGGTAAAAGTAAATAATTGAGAATGTCTGCAAGACATGTTTTAGTTTTAAATGGAAAGGTGGGAGAGACAGGGAAGAACTGGAAAATAATCTTCACCTTAATCACCAATAATCTTCATTCAGTATTCTGATTCTTTCTGAATGATGTTCTTACCCTTTCACAGTAATAATAATAAACAAGAGTACACATGATCTCCTTTATTTGTAAAGCAGACAAGTCAAATATCCCAACCTCAGTTAATTAGGGCTTTCTAGTAAGGAAGTGGTGACAGACCTCTGAGCACCTAGGCAGGCCTGGGAACAGCCAGCAGTGAGGAGGTGACTCAAAGCCCCAGGGCACATACAAGGTATGGGGCTGTCTCTTTTAGGGTCTTGGGCAGGCTCTTGGGTTTTACTTTTTTAGCTACACTTCAAAAGGAAAAAGCCAAAAATATGTCTGGGGACATGTGTACATTTCCTAATGTGTGTGCACATGCCCCCAGAAAGACACTTCTTTTTTTAGAAAATCCAGCATTGTTAGGAGCTGAATCCTGTGGCTGTGCAGCACAAGGCAAACTGTCTGCTTAAGTAAACAGTAATTATTAATATACTTGCTAGGCAGAGAAGTATGGAGAATGCTTTATACTACAATGCACTGACGGGATGAAAGAACAATACATTCAATGAAAAACAAAATTGTAAACCAAAATCAGTTCTTGACTTTACAACTTTTTGATTTAAATATTTTGTCTCATTTTTCCGTCTCTTTTTTGTTTTTTAGGAATTACAAAATCTCTACTTTTTTGAATGAACTTATTGGCTGTGAGAAAGTCTTAGGTAGAGATACAAAGAAAAAGTTTCATCAGACAGCAGGAGAGTAAATAATGTATTACTATTCAAATTTTAGTTCTAATCCTACAGTTGCATTACTTTTGCAAATTTACAACAAAGAAAGCCAAAAGGTCTTTTTGAATTCTCTGGTACTACTTAATTTCTTCTGAATAATTTACCTGCTGCTAACTGTTCTATAATATTTCAAAGAAAACTGGTTGTGCCAAAATTCTAAAAAAAAAATAGGAAAGTGTTTTTAGAATGAATTAAAAAGTTAAAATAAGTTGAAAGCCTTCAGGATATTGTAATGCATATGCTCCTGATATAAACAGCATTGCCAAATACTGGCACTTAAAAGACCAGAGCTACTGTAGACATGATGCTTCTGGTACCTGTCACCAGATCAAAACTGGAGGATAAACTGTGAATTTACATTGTCTCTATGCAAATTATTCTTTGAAGAAAATATAGGTTGCAAGTGTTTGAGGCTCATCCTTTTATATTCAACAGCTTTCTTGAAACACCTGATTTTCTAATGTTCTTGACTAAGAAAAGGGAAGGATATCTCAGCTTGCTCTTTGCAGCTTACAGCCATTTAGTTGCTAAGTGAATTTATCTAATTTCATTTAAAGTACACTGGTATTTAACCCTTGACTTGGCAGATGAATTAGCATAGAAATATTGAGCGACTTATGGGAAAACGACCCTGCAAGTTAGCAAGTAATTGATGTTAGAAAACATAATAAAGTATATTATCCCACATTTTAGTTCCTTAAGCATATTAGCAACAGAGAATTACATTGAGAGAATAATGGCTGGTCAACATTTCAGCTCATTTATGTCTTTCAAAACTCCAGTACTACTACTACTATTCTTTGTTTTTCAAAAGAGTGCTGGTTTTGGCTTCACAGCAGCTGGTATGGGGCTGTGGTTTGGGCTTTTCATGAAAACTGTGTTGATAATTCAGAGGTGCTCTGTTATTTCTGAGCAGTGCTTACACAGAGCCAAGACCTTTTCTGCTCCTCACCCCATCAGTGATGAGGCTGGGGATGAATGAGGAGCTGGGAGGGGACACAGCCAGGACAGCTGATCCCAACTGACCCAAAGAACATCCCAGACCATATGGCCTCATGCTCAGAAATAAAGCTAGAGGAGGAGGAGGAAGGGGGGGCATTTGGAGTGATGGTGTTTGTCTTCCCAAGTCACTGTTATATGGGATGGAGCCCTGCTGTCCTGGGGATGCTGAGCACCTGCCTGTCCTGGGGAAGTGAGGAATGAATTCCTTGGTTTACTTTGCTTGCTTGACTTTTGCTTTCCTTGTTAATCTGTCTTTATCTCAATAAATGAGTTTCCTCACTTTTACCCTCCCATTCTCTCACTCATCCCACCAGTGGGAAGGGAGTGAGGGCTGAATGGCCAGCTGGGGTTAAACCATGACAGCCAGGGAGGAGCATCTTTGCTTCAAATCACTTTTCAAGAGTAAAATTGGATGCCTATCATAAGATTTACTTCATAATGAAACTCAATTTAGGCCAGGAATACACCTTTCAAGAAAAGAACAATGCAATAATAGCAACCTTCAATCTTCAATCAAATTTACCAACATATCAGGAACAACAAGTAAAATGGCAATTGATACCAATCCTATTTTTGTTTTGAAATGAGGAATGAGTTTTTAGAACTCAGAGTATCTCTAGATGTAAGAAAAAGTTAAAACCCTTGGTTTTATAATATTTTATAATTTACATAGATTTCAAATGTTTACAGTTCTCAGAGATGAAAAAAAACAAGACAATTACTAGATGCGATACTTTAATTTTGTTAGGCCTTAAAGTTTCATGACCCAAGTACATTCAAAAACTAAAAGCTCTATCACCTTTGTCAAGAATTAAATGGTATAAAAGTGTTTTTCCTAAACATTATATCTTTGCTTTAAAAGATAAGTACAAGCAATTAACCTGCTCAATGACTTCTGACTGCACATCCAGCTAAGGAGCCTCCTCATGGCCCGATATCACTGTATCACCTTTTTTAAAATAACTTGGACCCACAGTTCAGACAAAGTTTATGCAATCAGGAGATTAATGATGTTTGTTACTGTAAGATATTAAAGTCTTTCCCTGGGAAAGTGAGATTACATCCAAAAGTTTTGTATATTTGTTTTGGAGTCCTCAGCTTTGTTCTAAACCATGGTGCAGGGGCTGTGTAGCTTGTCTGAGCCACAGAAGGAGGTGAGCTGTGGCCCTTTCTCCCTCTCTGTCCCTCCCATGGCAGAGGCACAGCCAAGGGCATTTGGGAGTGAATTCCTGGCCCTGGGCTCCTGAAAGGCTTCTTGTTGCATGACAGGAAGGGGCCAAATATTTTCATAAAACAAAATTTGAAGCCTCAGTTTTGTAAATCCTTAACAAAATCATTTTCTTAAAATGAAGAAATATTGATTGAATTTCATTATCAGATAGGGAACTATCAGCGACGGGGAAAATTTTTAAAAAGCCAGGTTATTATCCCTAAAAATGTTTAGTTTGCTTCTTTGTATAGGGGAAAAGTATTCTGATGGCTGAAAACATGTTTATAGACATTTATACTCTAAGGATAACATGGAGAAAATGAAGATGCCCACAATAATGATAATTCAGAATAGGAAACCATCTTTGTGGAGTACCTCTGGTATGGCATGTAAAGCTTTCTGTGTTCATGAGCTCACTAACAAGACAATTCATAGAAATTTTAAAAGTTTATGATCCATTAAAAGGAAGCATCTGTGCAAAATGAATGCTGACTGCAGAAACTTGCATAGGAAACTTGCAGTTATATCCCTCTGGTGGGAGAAAACATCAGATCACAAAGTAACTACTCAACCAAGACCAGGCAGAACTACTTTAATTGCTGGTGATTCCACCCAATCTACAGAGCACTGAGTATTTCCACGTTGAGCAGGGATAACCAGTTTCATTGATGTGCTATCCAAGCCAAGAGATGAGTGTGTGTAAGGGAGAACAGAGAAGCTGAGGTGAGAATGAAAAATTACTTTTGGTATAGCATTATACAGAAATGTAGGCAACCCCAAAGCACTGAAGCCCAGTCAGGCTTGTAGTCAGGTACACTTATAACTAACTATGCCACAATTTCATAGCTGACAGAGGATAGATTAGTTGGGATTTTTCCAGTGCCTGGAAGTATTTATCCTTTTTGAAACATTAGTTATCACAAATTACAAATACAGAAATAACTGAAAATAATGCAAAGGACTGCTGATAAGCAACAAGCTATTATTCTTCAACTCTGCAAAATAAATGGTTGCATTCAATGATCTAGCCTTAATGATTCTGTGGTTATTGATTTATGCAAAATCAATTGAAAACTTCTCAACACCACCCCAATACCACTGGAGACCCTGTAATTAAAAAAAAAAAAACACACGAGGGTTGCAGTGGCTGTGTGACACCTCCAGCTCATTTCTGACCATGTGTGGATGCATTCTGTGGTAAAAATACCATCAGTACAGGGGCTGTGAGTCACCCTGGGGTTCCTCTTCAGACCTCCTGTGGATACTGAGAGAACGTGGTGAAGGGACAATGTAGGGGGATTTGTTACAAAGATGAGATGTTTTAAAGGGACAGAGAAACTAGGAGGTCATTTCTGCATCTCAGAATTACCAATAACAAGACAAGGAACAGTGTAAGTTAAGGAAACCTAGTGATAGCTCCACATCACTTACAGGTAGGGTAAGTTTTGTTAAAATCTGCAGAATAAATGCAATGCAAACATAGTACCTGCAAAAGCGTTTGGCCCTTCCATGTAAAACAAATGAATTTTGCCTTCTGAAATGACACAGCAGATACAGCCTGCTTTGCTAGACCAACAATTACAGCATCAGTGCTGTGGACTACTTAAGAAACTAACAGGTAGGGAAAAAAATAACTCTCTCATATCATAGCAAGAGAATAATGCCACTTTTGCAGAATGTCTCAGTTTAAAGGATAAACGAACAGAACCAAAAACATGAACTATGAAAAATATTCAACAAGCAGATGGTGTGAGAATAATTTGAGAAGCTGATATCCAGTTAAAAACACTGCCTAATGACTGACAGCATTAGGGATTGGTGGCATTTGTTATTTAAGTGGCTACACTGTGTGTGGTGCTGAAGACCAGCTGCAATGTGGAATTACGGAAGAGAAGCAAAATGAAAAGAAGCAGAAGCAATTATTGCAAAGACGAATTAGAGCAGAAAAGTGGAAACATGGAATTGAAATGAAAGTATGGCAATCAAGCAAAAGTAGTAGGGAAAATGAAATGAAAATATTTTGTTTCCAAACAATTAATTAGAAAACTAATTTAGGATCTTTATCAACCATATCTGAAGTCTACTGGATATGGATCACAAACTCATATTGCTATTATTATTGTGTAAGTCACCATCCTTTTATTAACTCGATTACTTTACATCACACTTTGTTCACACACTTACCTATAATTAAGCACCTCTCTTATGCTTCATCTTTTTAACAGTCCAAATCACCTTGAAAATGCTGCAGGGTGGAATACTGACGTGCCTCTCAGTACAGATTATCAGAAACAAGTTAAGAACATCAAATTAACTGTGACTGATTTTAAGAAGGCTCCTTCAAGAGCACATCTGCACTTGACATCATTGCGAGCCTGGTTAAGTTCTGACAGTGTATTTTTACCTTGCAGCATATCTGGCAAACCTTGTTAATCTTTCTAGGGGCATGTATGTCACCAGATTGGTGATAACACATGAACTGCATTTTAAGAAGCCAAATGTCATCTCTCTAGAGGCCTCTTAGCACTTTTGAAAATGCTGATGGACAACCTAGTCCTTTCACGATGCCCTGTCTTGCCCTCTCAAAATGATTAGCTCCTAGAAAGCTCAGAGAACTCAATCTCACAAAATATCTATTCAGAAACTCTCCCAGCTGACCAAATATTCATGGATCCTTTGTCAGAATATTCAACAGGGCTTCTGCAGAAAAGTCTTTTGCTTTCCCATTTTTGCCAAGGAAATACACTATAAAATATTGCCACAGTAATGACCAGTAATTACTTGCATAAAACACCAGGTTTCACTGGAGCTGTCCTCCACCTTTTTGGGTTTGTTTCCATCTTGATTCAGTAAAAATTCACATAGTAAATATCTCTCATGGACATTCAGATTTATTATTGTTATAACATTTTTCCTTGCAACTATAATGAAGATTGATTTAATCTCTACAGCATTAGCATCTTGCCAACTGAATACTGTCTTGCTCTCATAAATCAGAAATAAAATTCTTTATGATGATGCTGTTTACCATCCAACTTTCTAAAATATTGAGTTTCATAAAACACAATTTATTAATTTATAGTTAAATGATCTCTTACACTAAAGAATCAAAGATGATGGGGGAAAGACTGCAAATATTTCATCGCTTCTTAGCAAGTTAAGAGCATCTTTGTCAACAACTCTAAAGGGTTAAATAGTTTATCTTCTCAGGTGCAGGTGAACTAAATGTCACCATTCTCATTCGGGTCATGTAGTATCAATTTCACCAACACTTCAGCATGCACTCAACAGTGTGGTGCTAAGGACTGCAATCCTCCCACCCTCTCACAAAGCATCCTGTGCAGGAGGAGCAGCTCCACACCACGGTGAGTGTGGCTGTCACACACCACAGCTGCCCACGTCAACTGCAGGCCCCTGCTCTGCCCTTCTCTCCTTTCCTGTCCATCTAAGAGACACACATGGGTCTGCAAAGGTATTTAAGGAGAGAGTCAATTTTTTGTTTCAAATGTGTTTCTCCCTGCAGGGATCATTAAATGCTTGAATTCATTGCTGAAATGGAAGGATATCAAGATTCCCTTGGACTTAGATCATCATTAAAACACTTTTCAACTGTTTTAATTACTCTTTCCCAGCTGAACTTTAACCACATGAAAAAGCCTCATCTACTTCAGTCTATTCTACTTTTTCAGGGCTTGGAGAGTAAAGGCCAACCAGTGTATTCTTACTGACAGAACAGGCTGAACACAGCACATCCTAAGATAAAACATTGCACATAATAATGCAGCTGTTTGGCTTTAATCCAATGTTCCCAAACTATCTTTGGAACTTCACTGAAATTCACTGGTAAGAGTTAAGTAATTCTACAAAGCTGGCATATAATTTATGGCATATGCATGATATGGCATATGCAAAATACTATCATATGCAGGAATCTGCATATGGCAGTATTTTGAGATCACTAACTGAAAAAAAGATTGGAAAGCACAGGGAAAGAAAAAGAATGCAAGCCAGCGTGGTTATTACTGTAGCATATTAATTAGACTATGATGACTTTTCAAACCATTAAATGAAAAGCTGATTATGTTGTCATACTGTGTCTTTAATGAAAGACCTAATTGTAAAATTGCCTGGTATTTATTTTTATTTTTATATAATTGACATTTAAAAAACTCAGTGTATAATTATGTATTGGGCAGAGGTTTATACCTTAGCAAAAATATAAAGTGAGTGTTGTACTGCTGTCATGTGATTCATGGCAGATCTATTAAGTTACAATACTTAAATAAAAAATAAGGTAAAATACATTAAAAAAACTATCGAACAGTTTTACAGAGGAATGCATCTGTCACAGAATATGACAAAAAGGCTTTTTCCAGTCTGGAATTCTCTACAGAGGCCCCTCTTTAGCTCAGCTGCATGCATTGTTTCTATGCTGTTCTTCAAAGACACAATATATTGCATTAAATACGAGGATAATGTACATTAGCATCTATTAATACAACTGTCAAAGAGGGTTCCTTTTTCTCAAAGAGCAGAGAGGACAAATCCCACATGAGAGATAGTTTCTGTGCCTTCTAGAATTGACAGGTCCTAAAATTGCCCAGACAGTCTTTAAAAATTGACTAAAAATAAAAATTAATCTGGGTCCAAGTTTAAATCTTGTAAATTTTCCTGATATCCCAGTTACCTTAAATTTCAAGTTAGAAGACCCTCTTGTAGCCCCATATAATTTTGAAAGACAGAAATGAAAATATTTCTCAGCTTGATTCCTTGTGTTTCTGAAGCATTTCTAAATCTATCATTTCACAGATCAACAGAGATACCTGTAAAAATATTCCAGATTCAAATATATCCTGCCTGTGACATATGGTCTCGACCTGAGGAAGATCAAAAGCTACACAGCGAAAGTGAATCATGAAAGCTTAACTTTAAAGAATAATTTTTCATTTGCTAGCTTGAGATCATTTTAAGTTCTTGGTATGATTCCAATACTTTCAGGATACTTGTCAACAGCACGGATAGACATATGCAAGTTAGATTAGATAACAGGAGCTGTGAAGATGCAGCAGGAGCAGCCCTGAACATAACAGGAACCTCCAGTACCTACTGAAGCAGCCTGGGGCTGATGTTCATACTGTCACATTTTCATTGTGACCAAAACAAATCAGATTACAGCTTAGTTCTGTAAACTTAGCCATGCAGCAAGCGCAACTTTGAGCAGGGGTGGGAGCTTAACTAGGGTGTTTCAGAATTTTTAGAGTATTTTTTCCTATTCTATGTATTTTGTTATTCCACTGTCAATTCATAAGTGTTGCAGTTGGCAAAATCTGACTTGTGTTTGGAGTGAGTTCCATGTGATAATGTGGAATTCCAGCCTTTGCTGGCACAGGAGCAATCTCTGAGTGGGGTGAGGTGAGTGCAACTCACAGCTGGATTCTGTGGCCAGGGGACCCCTGCCTTAGCCCTGTGTGGCACAAGGTGTTGTGTCTGCCCCACGGCGAGGCAGCGACTGCTCTGCTGTGCACAACTGCCCATCTCTGCACTGTTACACACAGCTGAACTCTCACCCACACCAGAAGAAGGATTTTGCTATTGCAATGCCTGTGTTTGGCAGGAAGGCTGTGAAGCACTGTTATCCTGGTAGGTACACAATGGATGCCTTTATGGGTAAACTCAAAGTATTCATCACAAGAAATATATTTTTAATTCTTCTGTTGCAACTGTGACCTGGCATATACACACTTACCCAGCTTTAAACAGCTGGATACAGAACAGCACTGTGTGAGGGGATGCCAGCATACTGGATCCCTGGATTTTGCTGCCCCATGACATAATTGCAAGGGGAAACAATACCTGTGATTAATGATGCATGTGAATGCAGAATTGTACTCAGATGTAAACTTAGCTTCTATTCACTACACTCAGCATATTTTACCAGTATAGATTCTGATATTTATGATGAAATGCTGATGTTTAGTATGCACACTACTGCATTTGTTTACAGCCCAAAGTCTGGAACACTTAGATGTTTATAACTGTATATTGAAATTATGCCAGTGGTGAGGGTTGACTTTGGCTGGATGCCAGTGCCCACCAAAGCCACTTCATTGCTCTCCTCCTCAGCTGGAAATTTTAAACATCTCACTTGTCTTCTCAAAGGAGACATTTCTCTGATCTTTAGGATGGTTCTAAATTACTTGGTCTGATTGGAAGTAAGTGTTATTCCACACCTTTAGTGATTTTTGCAAGCTATCTCAAACTTATAATAAATTTAAATTTTCTTTCAAATCTTTTTTTTTTTTTACTTTGCAGTATAGAGCAAAGAACAACATTAGTAGTTAGATCAAAACTTTGGAAATCAAAATAACCAAATGCAATTGCCAGCCATTGTTTCATCTAAACAGTCAGCTGGGTGCACACTGAAGTCAATGACATTTGGAATTTGAGAAAAGCATGGAGCAAAGTGTTATGCCATAAGGTGAATGTATGCCCCTTGGAATGTTATTGTAGGCTATTCAAATTCTGCCAGTCAGCCACATTCATTTGTTTTCAGTTAAATGCTGCCTTTCCCTCATTCAAACCAGAATTAACATTTAATTGCCCTCTCATTTTTTTTCCATATTATTTGAACCTGTTAGTATTTTGTACATGCACTTTTTGAACTCTAAACAGTTATTTACATAATATATATTTTTTCTTATCATGATGCATTTATGCCTCTATTAAATCTTTGGGATTTAATAGTGGAACTGTACAGTGCCTGATCGGAAAAATTATATGCAAGCACAAGACCTTGCACTGTTCCAGTCAGTAAACAGAATTCATACAGAAAAAATATCAGATTACTGCCCATCTAATCATGCTCAGAAATCCACAAATTCAAAACAATAGCCCACTGATTTTGTCCTGTCTCTTTGTTGTTTAAAAGCTATTGGTTAAATTCATGCAACACAAAAGAAATCCCAAATTTTAATATACTGACTGACCTATGTATATACATTTAAATAAGTAATTAAATAAATACATTTAAAAATGAAATATATTATGTTTTGTGGTTTTTTTTTTTCTAAATGCATATAGTAATTTGAGGGGCCATATTACTTCTTTCAGAGGGTACTCCAGTACTCAGACTGGTATTGTGCCTATGATTGTGCTCAAGTTATTAATTTATTCCTGATCTAACACTACTGATGAAGAAGGACTTTTTGAACATACCCTGATGCTCTATGGGCTGTTAAAAACATGCCTGCTCAAGGACAGCAGTTTCAGGGACAAAATCCTGCTTATCCTTGCCTCATCTTCTCTGTCAAGGGAAGCAAGCTAAAAGTTCCACCAGCATTCAGCCCTGGGGCTGACCTGCTATTTTCTTGTGTGGCTATTTCCTTCACAGTTTGGAAATCTGAAAGAATATGAAAATTGTCAAATACACAGTTTCAGAGGCAGACAGAGGAGAAGGGGTAAAATCAGTACATGCTTCAGCTTTACTATAGGAAATTACAAATGTATTTGCAGTAATTAATCTCCAGAAAAACCTGTCAAATAAATTCATAACAAAATAGTGAAGCAGAAGGCCACTGGTTGTGGAATTAATAAAATTATTTACTTCATTCTCTTCTGATAGAAGCTAAGCATTTTTCAAGCCTTTATGAAATAGGAACATTGCACATTAATTTGAACTGCTTAGAGACCAGTTTTGAGAAGTTTTGGGTTTGTTTAATTTTTTTTAAACTATATTCCCTGACACAATGGAACAACCAGCTGTCAATCTATGCTATTTAGCATTTTATCTATACTTTATATCCCAAAGATCTATATAAAGTTCTTTGGGAAAACAAAGCATGCCCAGATACCATCTTTAAATTCTATCTACAGGCATGCAAAAGTATTTTTAGACACGAAGCATATTTTTATTCCTGGAAGCATTAGCACCTTCTTGACCATTCTCATTAATTGGGCCCAAACTCTGCAACACAATTTCAGGTATGCACTTTGACTTTTGAACAGATACATGCTGGCTCCAGCTAAATCGACATAATTATCCCCCAAATTAGTCAATCATTTTGCATTCAGCCAGCCATACTCTAATGAAGTCTTGACTATTTAATAAAAAATTAAATGTGCATGTGAATATGAAGTATATTAAAAAATTATATGTAAATGTCAATCTGGCAAGAACAGCTCCAGAAAAACATAAATCATGAAGACTGATAGAAGACAAAGCAATAGATCTCACCTGAAGCAAATGTCACCTGACTTTTTTCCAGTTGGCATTCACCCCACAGGACTTTACTGAAGCAGCTGAGGAACTGCTCTTTAGTTTGTTGATCAGATAATATGTATAATTCTAACACCTTCTATATCTTAATGAAGCACTGTTAGTCATAAACTTCATAATAAATACATATTTTATGATGAACACATTAAAAATTTAGATACAATTTATAAGTACTGCAGATTTTAAGGAGAAAGCTCTGTTTGGCTGTTGAAGTACACTGATTAAAATAGGATGTTTAATGCAAAACCAAGGATTAGATAAGAACTCAATGTGAAAAACCCCTGTTTTCATGTAAGGAAATATAGAAGGTCCCTACTGACTCATTCTTTTTCTGGACAAGATGTAATTCCTCAACAGTAAAGAGAAAAAATGCATATGGGATGTTGAAAATTTCAGGACATCCCCCTGAAATTGAAGAGAAAATGTTCACATTTAGGGGGCATCATCAAGATACAGCTCATGGTGAAGAATATCCAGAAAGAGGTCGAGTGAAGAGTGTTTTTTCTGTGATTTTGGTCTCCTGTGGCTCTGACTCATGAGCTCAGGTTGTGTTTCAGTGGATTGTTGATCCAGAAAACGTAAAACAATTTCTGCCATTCGTATTTCAAGAGGGCTCTCTTAATGCCTGCTTGTGTGGATGGACATTTTCCTTTGCAGTCCTGTTGTCTGTCATTTCTGATGTAGAAATAAACAGAAATATAGGCTCTGTAGGAAGCCTGTGAAGCAATGAAAGGACTTAAAATAACCAGTGAAGTAAAAGTTGTACATACAGCCTCACCTTATTTATTGCTGAACTTCTGCCCACATAATTCTTGCAAGGAGCTGTTTTATTGCAATTCTCTCTCAGAATCCCTAATTTCTGCTTTCACATTTAACCAATAGTCTAAAATATATCCACTTGGCAAATATTGTGATATGCAGTTCAAGAGACACTTGACTTTTAATCAGATCGGGGATATGTTATTTTCTTTTTAAGTGCCTACCCAATCTGCTGCTGAATTTGGTATCCTTTTTATTCATGGTATTTATAAATATTTGTTGAACCCAGATAAACTTATCCCTTCCCTCATCCTCATAAAACACTCCAAGAAAATCCTAGGTTTTAATGATTTCTTGAGCAGAGTAACAAATAGCCTGTGACTAGGCTTCTGTATACAGAAGTTCTTTTTCAAACTGTGCTGACATGAAGTGAATATAAACTAGAAATAGCCAATTTTAAGACCTCCACTGAGGTTTGTTCTTTGACAGTTGACAGGAAGACTGGAAAATTAGCATTTTGGTAAAACCTTTATTTGTTTAAGATGCCTCTTAGCCAAAGAGACTGTCTGTACAAAAGGATTAACCTATTGACAATGACTTTCTAAATCCAAACTCATTGAATAACAAGTACTGAATGTGTTTACCTTCCTAATGCACTCACAATTCACAATGAAGCAGGCTTTCTTGAAAAGGTCAGAATGTATGAAGACCTGAATTTCAATAGGAAAACATAAAAAAAATAGAGCTAAATAGAAATGAATTTATTTTATACAAGAATTGGTAGGATTTGGTACATTTTGGCTATTGAAATGAATAAAAATAGTTAAAAAATGATTTTAAAAAATTGCCTTTACAGACCTTTCAGGTTTACCTGCTGCACATTCAATTGCCTGTGTCTTAAACACAACATCCAATCATTTCTCCATTAATCTACTATACATGAACTTGCTAATCCTAAATCACCCACATGTTCACCCCAGCTGTGTGTCCCCTCTGGGCAGAGAAGTTTATACATGTGAAATGAACAATTATAACTTATTTCAGCTTTCTTCTGAGGAACAGTTTCACCATGGGAGGCAACTACACTTCAAGGGCCATTTTCTGAGCTGGTTCTGAGCTGAGTTCTCTACAAAACTGTTTTATATATTTTGCAGGGTAAATTGGAACAAGTTGATTATTCACCATAAGGCATACTGAAGAGATAATTATTAAGATAGATCACTTGTCATACACTGAAACTTTTTTTTTTTCAGATAAGACTGCAAATGAAGCAGTTTATATTAGGCAAATGTCAGTATTTTGCAGACATCACAATGTGAGTACTATATATATGAAAGGGAGCATTTTTATAGAAAATGTAAAAAAATGTGATAGAATCAAAACAGAACCTTGTGTGTGGAAGAATAAAATCTTCACTGGATTACAAAAATGTGAAATGCAAGTGTCCATTAAGTATTTTGGCTACATTTACTATGGCCCTTAAATTATACACTGAGGTCAAAAATTATGTTTAAAGTGTTGCCCAGGGACCCCACGTGCATACACTGGGAAATCATGCTTTAAAGCAATTCCTGAGCACTTAAGACAATTTGAGGCTTGTGAAAACCTTTCCTCAAATCTGTATTCCTTTAGGCAGCATTTTCTTTTCTCAAAATTGCCAACCTTTCACTACATACAGGATACACGTGTCAGGATATTCAGGTCTTGACCTGCACCATCACAGCTGGATTATAAATTCTGAACAACTCAAAATTAACTCAAGCCATTCACTATTTTAAGGTACTAACAATTATGACAACTAGGGATACTTTAAGCATCCAAAACCGGGAGGGAAAGGAGTCCCTAAATGGAAAGGGTTTGGGGCTGAGTCAATCCTGGAAGAATTTAATGATTTGTACTGTTGAAAGAAGCCCCTAGCTGCAGACTGCTTGTTAATTTGGATGCCCTCATCTCAGAATACTGCCAGCATTTCCTACTGCATGTGAACATGGGTGGCAAATTTGCTCTCTCTCCTTGGCCAGAAGATTCTGTTTCTGATGAATGGAGACATGACCTTGGTCACACAAACTTTCTTGTGTGTCAAAGTATAGCAAAAATATGTTGAGTTTTTTGCCATGGGAACCCCCAGATAGTACAGTCTTGTTTAAGACAGACTATAGGAAACACAAAATGTTTTCGCTGTACCTTGGGGGTTATTTTTTAGCTTGTTTTTGTTTTGTTTATTTGCTTGCTTTGGAGGTTTTTCTGGTTTTTGGGGAGGGGGCCTGGAGAGGGAAATTGTTTATTTGTTTTTATTTTTAAAGATTTTAGGATCTACTTCTTCCCTCAAGATCTTAAAATAAAGGAACTAGAAAAGCAACTTGTAAGCTTCATCCTGCTGGCAATTATTTTGGGAAGTTATTTGCAGAGTAGGATTTTCTACAGTACAAATTAATCTCACTTGTGTTTTAGACAGAGCTTTCTCCAAGGTACCCTAGACAGCAAACGCTCATGACAACCAGAGGTCACAACATCAGTGAAGCCTCATCAGCACCTATTACAAGTGGAAGGTAAAATTCAGTGATGCTTTGTCCCACATTCTTATGCATGAGTGACCAAAGATGTTTCCACTGCATGTGCCTACATTGCTGGTGTTAAGATGATAGAGTAAACATGACAGAAACACTAATTATCGTGTTACCAAAGGTTCTTCAACTTGACAAAGATAAGTGTATGAAAAGAGCATGGACACAAAAGCATCATTATTGTCTTACTAAATATGTACCATAGTCCCCAAAGAGATAAGAATGCTAATGATAGAAAAGCAAGAATAAAAAATGGTGAAGATTATTCCACTTACAGGAATACAGTAATGAAATATGATATTGCAGATGACCTCATTAAAATTGAAGCAGTGTTCTGTTAAAACAATAATTCAGTATTTTTAGAGAGGAGCTTGAAATGAAGCTTGTGTGTGTCTGCATGTAGCTACACTTATAGAAAAGTACACTTACCTGCTGTAAGTACATAGCTAATCACAGGCTTGTCCTTCAAGATAGGAAACATAAATAAATTGGGAAGAAGAGCTCAAATAATAATGTTATGTAGAACTCATAGTTTTTTGTTTTGTAGGATACAAACATGGATCTTTATATACAAAGTGGGTATTGTGCAGAACAAGCTCTGAAATTTAAACTTCTTAAATAATCAGACTGAAGCAGCCTGATCTTCAGAAATGTGATTTGGAAGACAAAAGCTAGAGATTTAGGAAATGACTATTGCAATGCTAATATATGTGAGCAGCAGTAGATCACTGAGAATATTTCAACCAAAGCATGACTTTCCATTAATACCAGCTGAGACAAAGAGAGAAATTTAATATACAGTAATGTCAATAGAAGGAACAGATGTAAAAACCATTCTTAGCCACGAAGCACAGATGACAATGTAATCAACCCATGCAGTATGTGTTTGAGAGCACTGCATCAATTTCCTTTATTATTTGAATGGAGACTCACATCCAGTTAGAAATTCTTAAGACCCTTCCAAAGTTCTGTATATTAGAAAGAATGACTACTGGGGGAAACAGTGATGATAATTTCTCATGTGTTGCCATGCACAGAATCACTTTTTTCTGTTATTCTTCAAAATTTTCCACAACCGTCAGGTACAATATTGATCATTTAAGTCAGTTTTTAGCATTAGCTAGAATTATCAGACAAAATGGAAATATCTACAGTTCTTTTAACTGCATACTGGTTGACTTCTGCCTAATAGTGTAGAGCAGGAGAAAAAATCCATAGATTAATTTATTTAGGGACAGCCCTGCATTTGCACATAGTCTTATTGACATCAACAAAGGCCTGTTTATGTTTGAAAGTCTAATTCACTAGAAACAGTGCATAAAATTTACAACTAAGTTAAAAGTGAAATCTGTCTAGGTTGTTATCCTCTTCTTATATGAGAAATTACTTAAAAAATAGTCAATGAGCAACAGATTAAAAAAAAAAAGTTCAGTAATGAAGCTTTGGGGGAAAAAAAGAAATCTTATTTTTTTTAACTGGTAGCTAAAAAATGCTTAATTGAGTCTTTCCATTGCAAAAATTCCCCATAATGCTACAACTACATGACATTTAAAGTCAGTAAACAAACTATGAAAACTAAGCATCTGGATTATAAGTTAAATGTTAGACATAAGCTAATTTCACTTAGGATAAAACCTTTTGAAATTATAGTGTGTTCATGTACATGTTTAATTGCCCTCTGGTTATTACAGTGATTGTATATTCAAGGTAGCTTAGCATTAATTTGGATCCTAGAATTGTTTCTATATTTCGTTGCTACATCAAAATAATAAAAAAAAATTTTTTTCCTTTAGAACCAGTGTAATCAATTAGGAAAATATCTTCTCTGCCTGTCAGAGGACACATGTTTTCAGTAATTATGGGAACAGAGAGTAGGATCAGAATAACATCACAAAATAAAGAAAGCATTCTGTTCTACTGGGTAGGTATTTTCTTCTTTCCTTTGTGTATTTAAAACACTGTAAGTATGACTGCTGCCACATGCCTTTGTGTTACTATTTCCACTTAACAGATCTTACTCTCTCAGACTTTTGTTTATTTATGATGAACCAAAAGAGAAATGTGGGGTGAACATGCAGTTTCTGACCATTGGGAGCTGTAAGTGCACGTGCAACAGAGCTGTTGTGAACATCAGGTCAGTTGTGAAACAGCTGAAAGTGTTCTTTTTCCTTGGCTCTCCTGATATGGTTCAATATAATTTTCCCTTGATTTTGCTATTCTGTTGTGGAAAGATCAGTTAAAGCAGGGTTGAAGTGCTGTAGCAGTGCTGAAGTTCGTACTAGATGTTAGCAGTCACATTGCAATCAGCCATTCTCCAGCTGAGGACATATTGTCTTCTGTCACATGCAACCCTCTGTGCTCCTACCTTCATGAAATCTTAAGTGGGATGAGACAAAGAGCAAACAAACCCATTACAGAATACTTCAGCTGCAAAGACTTCAGTTAACTTCTAAAGCCACGTGTGTTTAAGCTCGATGCCAAAAACACTCCAACCTCCCTCACAATAAATTGTGCTTCTTTGTTTTATACAGGGGGATCTTAAGGAAGTTAATGTTCTTTGTGTGTGTGTTTTACAGAAATGCAGCAAAACGAAATAAGAGAGAAGTGTGATTAGGAATATCAGGTTTTAAATTAGGGCATTGGCACAACAGGCATGTCAGAAACTCAGTATAAGGAAAATAATGAGCTGAGAACCCCCGTATCAACAAACATTATATAGAAATAAGACAGTAAATCACTGCTGGAGAAACGTCCTATGTTAAAGAAGGCTTAACAAATAAGTTACCTGCATCAAGAATTCAAATTCCAAACTGTAATAGAAAGATTAGTATTAGACCTATAATAGTGACAACTTGACCAGGTGCAAAAGACTGTGAAATGCTGAGGCAGATTAAACTGCAAGGGCAGAAATCAGAGCAGGACTGGGAAACTTCAATTATTTTTAGACAGATTAGGTAAATGTCACAGTGTTCTCACATCAAATTTGTTTTTATAAAGGGTACAATTCTAGCAGAGAGAAGTATCAGGATTTCCTACTCAAAACAGTGCACGTGCTCTTTGCTGTCCTTGCCTCTCAGTGTCCCTTTTCCTCACACATTTGGCTCTTGGAAACTGAGCGTTTTCAGACTCCTGCAACTGAATCCTGCTGCAGAGGAAAGCACAGACAGACAAAAATACAATTACAAATGAAAAACTGCTGTAATTGTACTGTGACATAGGAAAAGGAGATGCCATCCAAGGAAAGTTTGTCTTGAGGACCTGGAAATAACAGCAGTTCTTTGGGTGGGATTTGGAAAGAGCAAGTCACTGAAGTTTGGTTTCAGGCTGAAATGGAAGCTCTGTGCTGGCAATATTGGATGTTATTGCCACCTCCAGTTCTGAGTTAACATATGGACAGGAGCAAAACAGCATACAGCTTGGCTAGTGAGAGAATAAAATCTAAAACTAGTTGATCTTAGTTCCAGCAGATGCTAGGGGAATATTTTTTTATAGATGAGGTGCACCTTTATGCACTCCTCTGAAAATAAGCTATACTGTTTTACATTCATGATTCTGCTTTAAGTACAAAGAATTTGTTACAAATAAGGTAGAAATCATAAGCTGGCTTGGTTTATTTTATCTAATTCTTTACACATATATTAATCACATTGTAAAACTGAGGTGTCTTTTTCCTTTCTCCAACCCTAACTAAATCTTATCATTATGTAAATAAACATCTGCTCCTTAAAACACAGCTAGAAAACAACCCCCATTTACTACAGGATAACAAGATTAAAAGGTATTGCAACATTATTTTGCTTTTGCTTTATTTGCTTCAGCAATATCAAGGTCTGAAAATACTGAATTTCACTGTGACTGATATTGCAACTAATATGTTTCTTCAGATTGTAGGAACCATGGAAAGAACCAATGTACAACAAATCAAAGCTGTTTATATGCAGCATGTTTAAGGTAGCTACTCCCTTTAAAAGAATAACCCCCAGTGTGATCTGATTACATAGATTTAAAATATCAGGAACACAGGGACACAAGAAAAAGCACGGCTGAACAAGAGCACTTCACTGCAATCCAGCTTCCTAAATCAGGAACACATTCAAGTGCACATCTGCAGGTGAATGTGCTTTGTGCTCACACCTGTTTATCTTACTGGAGTTGTTTTCCAGTGGAAAGAAATGCTTCCATTTTATGGTTTTATTTTCTGCTAGGAGTTTGCTAAGATGTGGAGCTGGCATTCATCACCTCAGTAATGTCAAGAAAAGAAAGAGGAAAACAGAGAATAAATGGAAAATGTCCAAGTATTTCAGACAGGGTTTCTGAAAGATTAATGAAACTCCACTTGAAAAAATATTATAGAAGTGGCCCAAATTAATTAGGACTACAGTAGCTATAAATTTGAAATATTTGACTGACCAATAAATATTTCTTACATTATATGACTGTGGTAAAATGACAGTGGTGTTTGCATCCAGTATAGGGCACAGAAATTTGTACAAGGTTCCATTATGGGAAATGATACTCCAAAGTCAAACTTCTAAACAAGAGTCATAGATAAGCTGGAGGGGTTGCATGAGACCTGATAAGAAAAGCAGTCTTTTAGAGATTATGATCACAGACAGAAATATAAAATTTCCAAGAGAGAAGAAAACACAAATTCAGACAGATTTTGAAGTCCTTAATCATGAGCAAAGTACAAACTCTTTTAAGTGATACTTCTGTTTGAATGAAGGTGATTGTAAATCACTGTAAAAATCTAAAGATCTATCTAACAGTTACATTTCAAAATGCTACAGAAATGGTTTCAAGGCTTCCAAACTTATGATCAAGGAAGATATTATTACAGTTTGAAGGCTCCATGCAACAAGAGAAAACAATGCTGCTTATTCTGTTACAACACATTTTCTGATACATTTGGGAGAGGAGGGCACATAAAAGAAAAGCAGAAACTGCTCCTAATTCTCCACATTGTCATGCATATGCAGCAAACTAGCTCTTTGGTCTATTCTTTATTTCCCTTTTCCCTGGACAGAATGCAGACCACGCAGCTTTCAAACACAGCAGTATTGCATGATAGACAGAAAAAAATAATTGTTATCTCCTGCTTTGAAGAGATGGGACTTTAACCTAATATGCAAGGGGCTGATTCAACTGAATATGAGATTCTCTTTATTGTATCCAGAAAATGTACATGCTTATTTTGAGGATAGGTAAAAATTGTTTGAATTCCCCCTAGGGGCAGTGGATTTTTTTAATGCTATGTCCAGGAATAAAAAATGAAGCTAGATCTTGAAATAATTTTTTCCCCTCTGCATTTCAGATGGTAAGAGTAAGCAGCACTAAGGCTGAGTATAGACATCTTTTATAAAGAGCTGGTCAATACTAGAGCATACCTTTGAGAGAGTGGTTATTTCTGGTAAGAAACACAATAACTGAAAAATTCTTATGTTTAAATCAAGAAGGCAGATAAGTAATCAGCTTTTAAAATAATATGTAAAGTTGTTCATCTCTCTAAAGCAGTTTTCTATGATTTGTCTTGGGTTTTAGTGCATTTAGCATGTTTCTGCAAGTAGAAGTAGCAGTATCTTTCAAGCTTTCTTTCATTTAAAACTTCTAAACACCTAATAAAAAAGGTAGGGTACTTGTTTATCCAATATCTGGATTTATAAATTCTGAAAATAGCTCTATTTTCCTTTTTTAGCTCTTATGTTATCGACAGTAAGAAACAGAAAGCACTTCATACAGTTTTTCTCACTCCAGTTAAGGATATAATTTCTACTTATGGCCTCAAGTCTTGCTGTGATAATTTTGCACTTCTTTGTATACCAAAATATTTGAAATTAAGTGTCATCACTAAGAATACAGCATTTTGTAGCAGAAATTCATGGTCTCTTTTGACGTTCTTTCCTAGCCATTGTCTTTTAATAGAGCCTTTATTTCTAAGCTATATAACAAAAACCTAGGCCACAACACATTAAATTAATACTACCTACAAATTGTCTCTAACAGGGACAGAATGGAAAGACATTTCTTTTTCTGTGAACATGGAAGCATTGCTGTATTTCATTCCAGGATCAAGTGACATAAATGCTAAGTTTCACAATTATTGAAAGCATTTCTTTGGTGAGTAGTGGAAGTACAATGTAGCTGTCATGCTCTAGGACCTTGCTCTTTTCTTACATCTCATTTACTCTCAACAGGATTTCAGAGAGCAGAGTATAAGTGTTGCATGAAAACAGTTTTGGTCTTAGTGGTGTTTTAAAACAAAATCTATGAAACAAACCCCTCATCATCTCATCTGAGAAGATCCCTCAAAAAAATTCACTTTAGAAGCCAAAAATGGAGATTTATAGCACACTTCTCATTGGCAGCATACAGCTGGCACCATTGAAGGATTTGCAAGTGCAATCCCAAAGACAAAGCTGAAGAATCCTCATTCCACACAGTGTAATTATTAACACTAGCCAGTTATTCCAGTGATAGTCACCACACTAAAAGTTAACCATTAAAAGATGTTATGCTTTGATACAAATCACAACATGGAAATTAATTTAAAGAGGATGCTGATAGGAGTTTCTTTATGGCTGCGTGATGCTCAGAAAATCATGGCTACTACATCAAATGAAAGAGCAAACAAACTGCTGTAAGCCATCATTCAATTGCCACCAGGAACACAATGTCCTGCAGCATGTCCAGTGACCTTGGCAGGCTGTGGTGAAGGTCATGGTGTAATACACAACTGGAAATCTTGCCTGGGACATCCTGAACACATGGAACCTACAGATTAAATAGTCTTAGTTCTACTGTAGGAAACTGTCTTCTTTGACAAGCTGTTTTGCATGATTTTTAGTGAAATGTGTCTAAATTGGGATGACTTTTTTGCTTTCCAAATTGTTCTTACACACAGCAGAGCACAGCACACCTCCTGTGCTTGCTTTACACACTGTATAAGCCATTCAAGCATAACCTGAAGGGATTTGCAGCTACTTCACATCCTTTATCTCCACCCACAAACCACTAAGACAACTGTCCAGTCTGAGGGAAAACAGACCACATGATATGAGGGCAGAATATGTCTCAAGTGATTAGAGAAGAATAAAAAATTCTTGAAGCTTACACAACATAACAATGCTCCCTTTCTCTCTATTTCCTGTCTTCCATGCCAAAACGTCAAAATTCCAAACTGAACAAAGATGGTTTTAAAATAAAACTCATGAAAAAATTCTGCTTGCAGCCAGGCACTCAAAACCTGAACATTCAAGGGAATAGCTGTTTTCTGCCTAATCCTGACCAATATATCCACATGAGCTTGAAACAATGATTAATGGACAGAACCTTATTAATTTTATGAAAATAGCAGATTCTTAAGGGAACTATGTAGATCTCCCAAATCTGTTACCAGAGCCAATGTTTCAAAGGTCAGAAACCAGCTTGATGGCAGCCACAAAGCTACTCCAGCTCAACAATACTGCTGCTCATCCTTGGCCAAAATGCTGGAACCCTGAATGATTTTCCACGCAGAAATTAAAGGAAGAAATTTTAGTAGAAAATGCAGGAGGTAGATGAGTCACAGAGAAACAGATAGACACAGGAGCTGTGGTAGGATAAAAGAAAGGCTCCATTAAAAATCTTTTTTGAGGTAGTTCTGATCATGAGAAACCTATACCAGGTATTAGACTTTTAAGTTAGAAGCAATCAAAATCATGGGAAAGTGCTGTAAATAGAAACACAACGAATCAGGTCCAAATTTTCAAAGAGTAGGATTATACATGCTTCAGTAAAAGGACTTTCAGCATGGGGATATTCTTTTGATGGGTATATATTTATTTCATATTTTGCAATGGACAGTACTGCACTAGGTAACATAGATATTAAATTGGTTTCTTCATGTCATTCACTACATTTACCTTGTTTTTTCTTTATTTACTGCATTTCAGCATTATAGAAAGGCAGAGCAGTGGAAAATACAACCTGAGGTTTTTCAATTCTTTCCACATTGCTTCCAAATACAATTTAAGCTGAGGATTTCAATCCCTATGGCTTTAAACATCTGTACTCCTTGGACCTCGGTGACCACATGTTCCCTCGTGTTTCCACAATTCCTTTCACGTATCAAACCTTATGCTTAGGGCTGAGATTGCCTAAAGCAGTGTATTTTCAGGAAGGGGTTTTTAACTTTGTTATTTACTTTTCTTTCTCCAAAGGTTTGCCAGAAAGTGTCTCTACTTTTTTCCCCAAACTGCAGATCTGGAGGAAGCAGGAAAATAAGCAATACAGAGCAGGATATTGCTTGGGATGCTACAAAGGTTTGGTGCTGTTTGGACCCAACCTACATCTATTATGTAGTTGTTTATTGTGTGCTAAATTTTGTAAATAAGATACAATTCAAAGCAATGGACTACTCTGACTTATGTTTTAGGTGAAAACATTGAAGTGTAAAATGCATTTTTGTTATTTCACCTTGACATGGAGGATTAACAAGTAATAGACACTAAATTTCTATTCACTCGTTCGCAATACCATAGCAAGGATTCCAGCTGCTGAGCTGTGTAAGTATCAAGAAACTGAGGTCCTGGCCTCCAGGCAGGAAACCTCTGGACACTTCCCAATTCACCAAAAATGGTGTTTTTAAAGAATTATTCTTATGAAGACGAAGCCCCTACTGATAAGTCCCTTTCACCAATTAAATCAATAGAATCGCTTAAAAATACACAAAAGAGATTTCTAAAAGAGGTAAATGGGATTTATATTTCACAGCATGAGCAGTAAATCTCAGAAACAATAAAGTGGAACTAGTAGGAATAGGTCATTCATTCACAGCCACAATGTACTAAGCCCAGGAAACTGCAGGAGAATACATTATTTTCTACAGTTTAACAGAAATGCTACAAGAATGAAACAGGCGCTTACAGCCTTTACTTTTTGGCATGGGTTTTTTGTGAACACAACAGTTTCTGTACTGTGCAATACAGTTTGCATCCCTATCATCATTAGATTCTAGGTTTCAAAAGATTTCATTACAGTTGTTGAAATAAATATTACCTTAAAGACCAGGACACCAACATAACATCTTAATTTATAAGACCGAGAATGAAAGAATTATTTGATTTTGCAACATGATTTACAGCTAAGTAAGATTCTACTTACACCAGCAAGAGTACCAAAAACTGAAATAAATGGAACTCTAATTTAAAAGAAAGTTGAGATTTCAAACTTGCCAAATAATTAGCATGGTCAGAAAAATGAATTATATATTAATTCTGAGTACAGTCTCTTACTTATTATGAAGTAGCTAGAAAGATTAAACATAGTAACTCTGAGAAAATATAAAGCTGTTCTGACAGTCATCTCAACATAAAAAGGCTTTATTATGGTGGCAGAAAAAGCATTATTTTATTTGACAAAAAATTCCATTACACAGATTTTTTTATACATGTTCTAATTTCTTTAGCATGGCAATAGATGTCCTATATGCTTTTGCAGACTATTGTATTATTTATTATTAAATTTGCAAAGGGTATTATTAAAAAAGGAGTTTAAATTCACAGCTTCTGGTAAACAGAAAATAAAGTCAAGATGAAAATTCAGTGAGCCTGTGAATTATGCACAGAGGCTTTCAGTGCATTGCTCAGTAATTGTAAAATCTGTGGAAGTGACCATAAATAAGTAAACTCCATAGTTCTCCTAGTCCCTTTTCTACAGTGCACAAATAACTATCTCCTTCCTATCTGTTGAAGGAATTTAGGAATCAGAACAATCAGTTGGTAAAACCATAGTTTTTAAAGGCTTCCTCATTTCAGGTATCCATTTGTACCTGTTGCAGGACTAATCTGGCTGCAGTGTACTCATAAAAGCTGGCATTCATAGAAAATTTAGTCAAAGGAAAGAAAAAATTAACACCATTATTTCACAGTTTTCATCATCATCATCATCATCATCATCATCATATTTTTATTATAGGCTGGTTAAAACTTCTAATTAAGATCGTGATTAGCCCAGGCCTGTAATACACATTGGTTATATTAAAGTTTTGCACAGGACTAAAACAATCATGCCCGACTTGCTCTCTAAAATCTGAAAATTCATTACACAAGTTACTCTTGTACAAATGCTTCAAGTTTCTAGCCTCATGGGATTTCACTAAGACACTGAAAAACTTGTGTCATTCTCAGACTTCAATGTGTTTTAGACATGATGGCATGGCAGTCTAAGAGTAGGTAATTTTCTGCTTGCACGGTTCAGCCTGTCCAATCTTCCTTTCTTACAACATTTACCCAAGACTGACGTTTATCTGGGAAAGTTTTTTGGTCTTTAATGCAAGAATTGCATTAAAAAGGACAGTGGCTGAGTTGTCCTGCTAGTTCATGCTTGCTCTATTTTTGCTGCTAAATGAGAGACACAGTGATTAGGCAGTGAATGAGCACAAACAAGTGTTGCTCTAAGGAAAGCAATTCTCAATGCCTGCTGCACTGAAGAATTTTCAGGCTGCATTGTCCATAGTACAGTAACAGAAGACTCATTTTTAAACCATGCAGTAGAAACAATTCCTGCATGAAAAAGATACACAGAGTTTACAGAACAGCTGGAAAGTGGCGACACAGTGATGTAAAATCATGGTTATTATATAATCTACAGACTTTAAGTAATTTTGGTTTGAAATTAAAATAATAATACTGAGTACTGGAAACCTCAGTGAAGATTGTATCTCATGTCCATGTTAAAAATAGGAAAGCCAGATTTTTATTCAGCTAAAAGTCAATTTTCACAGTGGCTGCTCATTTATATGTACAATTAGGAAGTATTATCTGGATCTTTCCTCTTGTTCTTTAAGGAGATTAGATGAACAAAATCCATTTTGTCTGGTCTCTTGTAAAGCTACCACATTTATTCAGAGCAAACAAGAAATGAGATTTGCAAACACTTCCAGTTTTGTGAAGAACACTTTAAAGTTTCAAGTGCCTTGTGGACATTCAGGAATGCAATTTGTGCTCTGAGGAATCTGGAAACTTCAGCTTTAAGAAAGGTGGAACTATTTCCTGATTTATTTGAGAGCTGGAAGTTACTTTTGGCAAAAATCCTAGAACTATTCTTACTGTTGCTTTAGAAATGTTAGAAAAAATATTTAAGATAGAAGCAGGAGAGAATGAAGCTCTAACTCATCAAGCCAAACACAGAGCAAGGTAGAAGGCAAAGCTCAGGTCAAAAGCCTAAGAGGAAGGGAAGCCATGGCTGAAATGAAGAATGTCCATCAGAAGACTCAGCACTGCTTTTAGGTCCCATGATGGAAGGAGAGAACTCTTACATGGGGTCATGTGGGGGACACTTTAAGAAAAGACTGCATTAGGTCTGGATGTGAACAAATCTGTTTCCCTTTAATGCATCAGCTACAGTAATGGTAGAAATGTTTGCAACCTAAAGTACTTTTAGCCCCTTTCAGAATCCAGAAAGGGTAATACAGTGGAAAACCAAGTGTGTCTCAGAGTAATCCTGTGTGCCACGCTTTCAGGGAGAGCTTTTAAATGGGGTATATGTGACTTTTTTAAAATTCATGTACAAAATTGGAAGCAAACCTTAGATCAAAGGAATGAAACATATATTGCACCTTTCTTTGGAAACCTGGAAAGGTTTGCAGCCTGGCTTTTCCACAGGATGTTTATGAGACTAGCAAAGCTGGGGGTTGTTATTGCAAAACTGACAATTCCAGTTCTGGGATCAGTGCTGGCTTTGCTCTGAAATGGCATTTAAACTGTGCCTCCAGTGGTTTCTAGCCCATGCAAACACAAACTGAGAATCCCTAAAACCCACAAAGTGTTACACAAATTACCTGCATTCTACACATCCCAGAATAGACTCAAATGTAGTGCCATTTTCTTGTCACCTTAATAACTTGATGGATGACAGAGAAAATATTTTACTATTTTTCTGTCTGTCTTTGGAAAGACATAATTAAAATCCAGTATTCTAATCTCTGAAAAGTAATTAAACTGATATGCATAGAATTCTTCAAATCTATCCTAAACTTTAAGGAACATAATGATTATATGGCGATTTACCACTAACATCAGTCAGGAACATTTCTAAGTGATTTAGAAAATGCTTACTCTATATATAACATGGATGTGAGGAAGAAGAGCCCCATGTCTTGATTTATGTTCATTTTCTAGACCAGGGCAAAGTATGGAGTTCATTGATCTTGCCTTTAAGGTAATTTTAGCAATGATTAACAAGAATAAAACTTTATTTTTATGCCAATAACCTCAGTACAGTTAAACCAGTGAAATGACAAATATATGACAAAAGAAAAGGAGATTTTGACTAAAATATTGTCTAAAAATCAGTTTTTTTAAACTGAGATATCTAGATTTAATTTAGGGTACTGAAAGATATGGAACAACAGATCAAACTAGTCTAGCATGTGTTTCTACTTTCACTTCCAAACACATGAGTGAATGGCAAAATGACTAAAGGTAGAAATTTTCACCACAAAACTGGATTAAAATTCTGCATTAAAAATATTTTTTTTCTAGTTGCTCTGTTTTGCTACACTTTTAAAAAGTCACAGCATAAATAATCTTTGGTTTATGCTCATGAGAAGCATGTAAATAGATTTACAGATACCCTATCTACTAATTTTGTGGAAAATTAATAGAAAAAGAATTGTACACTGCTCTTAAACACCATCCAGCCAGTGCTGCCATCTCTACTAAGCAGCAGATTCAAAAACCCCTTCAAGAAAATATTGTGTCTAAAAATACATTGCAAAGCCCTTGCCACTACAACATGTGACTTATCCTCTATTAGTGGCAGCATTAAGACAAGCATGTTATTTGCTGACCTGGACAGAATATTTTTGCACAGCTAAACATCTGCTGTGGCCACCACTCCTTTCTTGTTAAATTTCTACCCATCTTCCAGCCAGTGTGAATTGCTCTCAATGCCTCAATAAACAATATTTGTTGGGAGGAAACCCCTCAATTTAAACACAAAATTCACATTCTAATCTAAGATTTTGTCATGAATTTATAAGAATAGAAGCCTAATATATGCAAGATCACTTTCTCACAATAGACATTAAAACTATCAACCTTAGTTGACAGTTCTCAAAAAAGGTTATGGCTTGAGTAATTGGCAAAGAAATTCACAGAAGGAATTAGAATACAGCTGGAAATGAGGAACTCACTTTTAGAAAATTCTAAATTGATTATGGAACATTCACAAACAAGTCACTTGATAAATTATTTACTGTTTAACTGCAAAACATTGAATAAGACTGTATCTATATGTATTGAATAATAAGCTACATGACACTTCTGCCATTATTTAATTGATAAAAGGAGCACTCAGGAAATGATCAGTCTTTTTATGTCAAAGTGCTCAGGATAAGTGATGGCGATGATGACAAAGATGACAGATATTTTTCTCCCTTTTTACCATTTGTTTGACAATACCAGCATCCCCTAGATTTATGAAGTGTGACATCATTAAAATCTCAATATTTCATCATAAATACTTCAATTTAGAATAGATTCAAAAATTGTTCATGTCTTTCCACTGAGGGACTCAGATACAAATGACACTGAAATTAATATATGAACTTCACTAAAGGTTTCCTAGCAGAGGCAGGCATTCTAACATCCATGGAGCAATGCCTCAAGCATTAAGCTCAAATGATGCTTAAAGAATTCTCCCTTACTCAACTGCTCATGGGCCCTGGTACCCTGCACCCATCTTGCTGACCCCTTGAGTCTGGGCTCAGATCATCTGTGCTTAGGAAGAATGGAGCTCACAGTTAGCAGATTTTAGAGCAGTTCCTCATTAGATGAACCCTGTCTAGAGCACATGACCACCTTTTAAATGACATTATTTTGCAGCTTGCAGGGGATTTCTGACAGAACACTCAAAGATGTAAGACTTTTCTTGCTGTGGATACTTTGCCTGCAGCACTGGAACATTTACTACTGTGCTAAAAAAATAATACTAATTTAAAAATTTAAAGCAGCAACCAAAAAACCCATATACCACACACACAAAAACCCCAAACAAACAGAAGAAAACCCCACCAAAATCCCCACAAAAACAAACAAACAAACAAACAAACAAACAAACAAACAAACAAACAAAGAAACAAAAATATCACATCTTCCCTGAGGTAGAACAAACTTGTCTTTGTCCTCTAGGTGGGCACTCAAGACATGGAAACCAGTCTGTAGTATCCATGCTCCAAGAAATTAATCCTCTATTTTTAAATTGGTCAGTCTAGGCTTAAAGACCTCAGCACAAAGCTTGACATATTTCCTCTGTGACTGACCTACAAGTCTCCCCCTTGCTCTGAGCTGGGAAATGAGAGAGGCCCAGGGTCCCAGCTGCTGTGACATCCACAGAGCCCTCCTCTGCCCCAAGCTCTGTGCCATGGCTTACATGGCCTGGTGTGGCCATAAGCTGGGCCAAGTAATACTTGTTCCTAAGTCAATTATTTGAAAATAGAACTGGTAATGTGAGAGTTCCTGTGATACTGTTAACTTTGTGGAGAACTGAAGTGTTTGTAGCATCTGTAAAGCTGATGGATTGTTTCTCACAGAGGCAGCAGCTCTATAGCAAACACAGCTTTTATGGGCAGGAAAGCAGCAAGGTCAAACAGCTGTGAAGGGTATACTGGAAACACAGCTGACTTCCAGGGGAATAATCCATGCCCTGGAACTTACTAGTTGTTTCTTTGAAATGAGACCAGATGTGAAAATATAAAAAAAAAATCATCCATTCTTTTTTAACCACTTCATGTACCTAAGATGAACAGAAAAGCTCAGAAAAATACTGTGAGGTTTTGGGTTTGCTTTTAAGGAGGTTCAGCAGAGATAAATTCTTTTCCAATAGGATACTACAACCTAAAATACATGCTCAGGTCTTCCCAAATGTACAAAGAATACCCAGAGTGTCTGTGTTACCACTGCTAAATCTCAGAAATTACAAAAACCAAAGAGGGAACTGTGTTTATTTGTTTATCTACTCAAGCATGAAATAATTACAATGCAAGAAAAAGCAACAGTCATTTGAATTTTACTTCCTATTCTCATCCCTCTATGTTCTCAGTTCATACTTCTGTCATTGAATTGGCAAGGGAAAAGGCAAATAAAACCTCCTCAGAGGATGTATTTCTCCATAGTATAGAAAGTACCTAAAGTTAATTAAAGTGAAAGTCTGTTGAAAAATTCACTGGCAAAAAAATGCCTGACAAAATATAAGTTTTGATTTTGAAACTACATCAAATAACATTCTATCAGATCTTGTAAAGAGCTAAGATATTGTGAAAATCACACAAGTTTATGATACAGTCTTGTTTAAGACAATCTTTGGTTCTGATTGCAGCTTGTCATCATGGAGGAAACATTAAGAGTAAAACACAGGTCTCCTGTCAAGCTAGGAAAGGTGGCCTGACTTTGGCTGTTGCCCAACCAAAGAGCCATAATTGAAGTGCTAGAAAATTATGTTAAGTAAATATAAAACTAGATAATTATTACAGATCTCTGTTTAATTCCTGGTTTTGTTTGTCTTCCTGTGTGACCTTCAATGAGGCATTTAATCTCTTTCTGTATAAAACTGTAAATAGTTATCTGAGAAGGACTCTGGGATACCAAAAGGCATTTAAACAGCTAGCAGCAAAAAGTGATATAAATTATGCATCTGTTTTATGAAAAGCTTACGTCCAATTGAGTAAATAGAGCTTTCCAGTCTGAATTATAGTGTGTGAGCAATATTTTCTTTATAATGAATTCATTTTATTCACTAAATGCATTACGTTACTCAAACACCAGGAAAACGGTGTCAACCATACCTTCCATCATTTATGATGGAATTACAGTCCCTCTTATTAAAATCAGAGCTTTAATACTATTCCTGACATCTTTTTAATATGTCTCTTCAAGGCAGAGTGTTACCAGACCTCATACTCTGACCAAAAAGTGTGCTAAAATGGAGTTCTGAGTCTACTTAAAACCAAATTTCACATTTATCCTTTTACTTGCACAACCCTGCTGCAGTTAGTCCATGCTGGCAGGGCAGTGTGGCCTCCTCCCAGCACCGCTCAAGGTGTGAGCTCCTCCCACAGCTTGTGCTCTGTGAGCACTCAGGACTATTTGGTGTGGAAGGCAGAAATTAAAAAGCTGATTATAAACACACCACGTAGCAGAAGAGTGGTGCAATGACAGTAAAGTATTTTCCCCTCATTAAAATGGATATAATTATTTTCAAAATCATTCATGTCTAATAGGTTGCCTTGCTATTTAAAGAATCTTAACTCTGCCATGATGTCATGAAAATACATTCATAGAACTTCATTCCTATCTCATTTAGCAACAAGATGCAAATGTAACTGATGTTTCCCTGAAAACTGAGAAAAATAAAAGTACAGTGCCTAATCAACATCAGTAATGTTATATTGGTAATCACTCACTATTAGTCTGAAATTACTTCAGCAAAATAAACAAGCACCTTTTTCAGTTTGCAATGCAGTTTAAGATAACTTTCAATCTGAGAAACATTTCAGCTAAGAGGTGATGAAAACCAGATTTAGATTTTACCTTCTTCCCACACATACTCCCAGGCCAGATCCTTGCATAGGCTCAGTACAAGAAATTTATGAAAGCACCTTCAGTGAGTTAAATTCCTAAATCAAAAAGTTATGATTAACCCCCCTATATAACCATGGTTTTATATGTGTATATATATATGATTGATTGTTTCTGAATACAAAACAGTTGCAGAAAGTTAAGTAAGAGCAGTAGTATTAACAGGAAAAGTTCTATTTTGCTGCAGAATAAGGTATCAACTCCTTCAATGGACAACTTAGATGCAACAAAAGTCTCATAGATCAGAGACAAAAATTCCCACTGCTTACATTTCTGTGACAGATAACCTAAATTAAACAATTCTTTATCTGTTAAGAAATTCCCTGTTCCAAGTCAAAGTAATACTGCATAGCAATAATCATTAACATATAAAAATGAGGAAAATAAGAAGGCAGATATATAAAATATAATTTATCTCACAGCAAATCTGATACCAAACATTAGCAGAACATCCTAATTAACCCTTCGCTTTCTCTGGAGCTCTTTTAAATAGAATAAATATTTATACTGATAGTTCTTGATGACTGGGAACGCCCCTGTATCCCACAAAAATCCCCAAACACCAAAACAACAAATGGAAAGCATGGGAGCTTTGTTGAGGATGTTCTAATATGAAAGGAAATTATTTACAGAGCCCTGGGCACACTGACCTTCAATATTTCCAGGGATGGGGCATCCACCACCTCTCTGGGTAACCCGTGCCAGTGTTAATCATTCTTTTATTGTTTTTTTTTGATGATATGGCACATATTTAACAACCAGTTTCACTCTAAATCTGGTGTAGCACAGGAAGGCTGGCTATCCACACCCCTGTGCTCCCAGACTCCTGCTGCACAGGGGGCAGGGAAAGCTCACAAGGGCCATTTCTGGGGAACTGACTGAGAACTGCTGTCAGGATTTTGCCAGACTGGGCAGTACAATTCTTCCTAAAAGAAGAAAGATTATATTTCTAGATCAGCCTGAAAGGCTTCTTCAACCAACACAATTCATCTTCATCAAGGCCGCTTCACTGGATGAACATCAATACGTTCAACTACCATATATAAACACCAGTTATCAACATTTTAAATGAATTCAGAAGTTTGGCTCCTTGTTTCTATCAGATACAAGTCTGCCTATAATTAATTTTTTTTTTCTACAAAGCACAAAACAGCATGCAAAAATAAGTTATGGCACTCAAAGCAATCTCAAAGAGTTTTGAGGTAACCCACAAGATCTTTTTTATATGAGATCCTGAAATGAGGTGAGAATTCAGAACTTCCTGCCACTATCAGAGTCATTACTGAAAACTGGGATCACTAAGTCACTTGGTTCAAAAAGAACTTTCTGATGGATAGAAAACTCAATGCATTTAAGATTTATTTTTCAATAAAAAATAAAAGCTGTGGTGCATAGTATTTTTTCCCAATAAACAGAATAATCTACTACTACTGCAGTACAACTTTTTTTTCTATTAAGATATAATTGAAAACGCGTTTCTTGCAATGAAACTCTAACTACTGAAAAACAAATGCTTGAAAGACACAGACAGACAGATCAAGGTTTGAAAGTCTTGTTACTGTTTTATTTCCCACACCACTTGAACAGGAAGCTGTTCAAAACTTCACAGCTGCACTTCTTACCTGCCTGCAAGTGTTCATGTTCTTGTTTTTCTACAACTTTCATGCCTCTGATTTCACTCAAGTTCATCCTTCTTTGCACTTGAGTCTTGTCAACTCCTGTGCTCCAGGTTCAAGTTTCAGTCAAAGCATGAATGATCCTGAGGTTTGGTAAGGATTTTGAACTTCACTGTGCCATAGGAGACACATAATTCAAAAAGAATGCACTAGAAACTGGTTGATTTTATTAAGCCATTTTCACTAGACTTGCAAGTTTCCTGACTTTTCAGCTCTACCTGATCCAATAAACTTCCTTGTCTGATTCTTACTGCTCTGATTAATTCATCAAAGACAATGAGACCTGTAAATGTGCAAAGGCAATGAACTCTGGTACCCTCATATTTCTTTGCAACCCATATTTGCTTAGGTTACTGAATATATGTGAAGTAATAAATCTCAAAAAATTGTTTATCAGGAGGTGTAGAGATCAACCTGGATGTTAAGCAAGCATAAATTATCTTGAAATAGAGAAGTGCCACTATACTCCTAATAAAGGATGGTTTGCATTTTTTGCTCTGATATCTCAGAGACTTTACCAATGTTGATGAAACTCAGTTCCTACTCTAAAATGACTCCCTTTTCCCCCTATATCTAATGTGAAAAAGCTTTTTTATTAATTTGACAAACAGTAGGGATTAGGGCTTTTTAGTATCAACTTTGCTATCTTGATACAAGTCAAAACCAATATAAATTTATACCAGATCTAACTGAAAATCATTATCCAGCCAAATATCTTTTATTTGTTGTTTTTCCCATGCTCATCAGGAATGCATAGTTGATGTCTTCACAATGGCATAGACTAGGAACCTAGCTTGGTTCAGGAATGGTCTAAATCCAGCTGCTGGACAAAAGAAGAGAGCAAAACCAGAAGAAAGCAAGGCAGAGGTGAGTGTAGAGACAAGGAGAGAGATAAAAGGTGGCTAAGGGGGAATGCCCTCCACTCAGTACAAGCAGGAATATATCAATATCTGATGGCTCTCCAGATTTAACACAAAGTCCAAAGCTGAAAAAGCTATTTAGGTTTCCTAATGCCCACCTCATGCTGATATTTTAGGTTGACTGAGTTGCATCAGTTCAGGCTGCCTGGAAATCACTATGCAAGGTAACAGCCCTTTCAGGAAGGAATTCAGACTGTTCCATCTGTCCAGTGCTGCTAAGATGAACACCTTTGAGATGGCATTCAGAAGAGAGAGTTAGCACAAACATGAAACTCCAATAAGCATACAAATGTCTTCACAATTAATGCAACACTGCAGTCATGCACCACACCTCAAAATCACCACATTGCTTCCTCACTTCTAAGAGTTGCCATATTAATTTCTATGACAAAAGAAATTAATTTGCTTAGCAGATGAGGAGGAGTCTGTGCATGTTGTCTACCTGGAATTTACTAAAGATTGCTGTTTCCTTGTTGTTTCCCACAGCATTTTCTTGGAGAATGGCTTGGATGGGACCATTCTTCACTGCTGGGTGGGTGGCTGACACCACCCAAAGGAGGCTGGAGCCTGGTGGCCATTGGTCCCTTTTCTCAGATGACAAATGATGGGATGAAATGGCCTCAAGTTGTGCCAGGGAAGGTTTAGATTGGATATTAGGAAAAATTTCTTTACCGAAAGGATTGCCACTGTACTGAAAGCACAGGCTGTCCAGGCAGTTGTGGAGCCACCATTCCTGGAGGGATTTAAAAGATGTGTGGATGTAGCACTTGGGGCCATGAATTAGTGGTGGACTTGGTTGTGCTGGTTAATGGCTGGACTTGAGGTTTTTTCAAACTAAATGATTCTAGGACTCTAAGTCTCCAGCTCAGCAGAGTTCTTTGCTGAAAGTTAAACCTTATCACACTACTGACAATGTCAAAGAACTTCAATGTTCTCTGTTTTTTACTCTCAGGTCTAGGTTTATCCAGACAAATAAATTCTCCAAAGACTGAAATTTTTTGAAGTCTAGCAATTAGCTTACTAGAATCAGCACTAAGGTTTCTATTTACTTCAGAGTGCTTCAGATCAGACCTTTGGTTAACCTACAACACACCAATACAGAGATCAAATTCTATAAAGTCTAAGATTTAAGTGACCCTTGTGAAAGGCACTCTGTTATTGGACAATCAGATGTAACAGGAATATCTGTTATGGCAGAGAATTTTAGTCTGAACCAGGGAGTTTCTGCTCTGTGATATCATTTAACCTGAATTCCATTTATCTATTAAATGTCTGCAGACTACAGATTCAGAGTTTTCATTTTATGGAACTGCTATTTTCTAGTCAGGCAAAAAAGTAAATAATTAAGAGATTGCATTTATGGGTAGTTCGAGCCTTCAAGAGTTTAATTTAATTGAGGGGGATAGCAAGAATCTTCTAAGGTATACTGGATGGGAACAACAGCTCACACTGCCAAACTCATGCTACATCCATCAAAATAAGGAAGAAGTTAAACAATTTTGGTATTTGTCATCACAAGCTGTGTAGGTAACACAGCTCCAATGTGTTGTATCATCTTTTGATGGGATAAAGTAAAAAGAAAAAATACTTTATATATATTTATTTATAATGTGCACATAGCTGTGTTTTGTATCTATTATTTGGGGAATTAAGAAATTTGAAAGGAATTGTTCTGAAGTGGTTGGTGTGAAAGCAGCCATAGGATAAATAGATGAGTACCTGTGTCAGGTATTGCCGTTTTTATTTCCACAAATGCTATCATATGGATTTTGTTAGAATGGGAAATTCTAACAAACTAAATAGAGAGGCAGACACACTCATCTAGAGAATGGCCAAGGAGCCTTTCTGCATTTAATGCTATTTGGATTATATGACATTTTGGATGCCAGATAACACAAATCACAAACCACATCTTGTTTTGAAACAAGATAGAGATAGGTAGGAAGGTCATAAACAGAGCACTTTCCCTGTGACTTTCTGCCATTTCTGTAGTATTGTTAAGAAGTATAAGAACACCAAGAAATCATGAAACAACCAGTGTTTAAGGATTTGTCTCTGCTTGCAAGGGTTTTTGAGTACAACTTCTCAAACAGCTTTAAACACATATCACAGTTTAAAAAATCAAGAGCACAAATTCTGGTGGAAGCTTTTTCTCAATTAATCAGTTTAAGAATCTTGAGATAGTCTGAAGAGCTTTCACTACTGACAGAGAACTGTGTAGTGACTGGCAAATCCTACACTGAAAAAATGCACTAAAAATACAAAGATGACTCAGTACCTCTATGTACAGGGTCAGGAAGTCTCCCTGCCTTCACTGATAGGTCTGTGCTGGCAGCTGAAGGAGCCCAAAAAAATTAAATACTCACAGTATCAGATTTACTTAATTATGGATGCACATTAATAGACTACCCATACTTTGGCTAAAAAATGAAGATTTCATTCTCTGGGTGGAGGAGAGGCAGAAAAATCTAATCCAAGTGCTTTTATTTATCAGTTTAATAGAAGTGTAACTTTTGAAATAAAAAACATTTGTCATAAAAGTAGCTGCCGTGTTATCTTTGTGACAGACCATTTCAAACATACAATGGTAATATCTGTGTCCTTATTCCTGAATTAGGATCATCAATTCCTTAGCTACTGCCTAGAGTTCTTTTGAAAGCAGAAGGTTTTATTTTCCCATTACAATTTTACACCAATTTTTAGAGGCAGAAAGTACATGTTTTAAATCTGGGATGTTTGTCTCAGATTCCATTTCAGAACTTTATTTTAAGATGCTGACCAAATGTCCCATGATAAAGATCTCACTTTAGGCAAAATGGGACAGGGGACTCTGAGAAGAGGTCAGTGTTGTGAGGAATGAGTGAACATATCTTCTAATATTAAAAGAAAATGAAATTAAATGGATTAATGATGATCCTTTAGAACTTTCAGACTTCTCTGGCAAAAACCAAATCTAGCATCCAGTACAGGGTATTACAAGAGGGTGCAAGTGCTCAGTCAACTTCAAAAGGGTTAACACCACAATGATAAAGAATTACTATATTCAGATTTTAGCTCAGGGATGTGTATGGCAGAAGCTAAGATCAACTGAAGTTTCCAACCAATCTGTTAATCTTCCTGACATATCTGGCTACATCCTAGTGATTCTTCCCCCTCAGGCTCAGGCTTATTTTCTAACTATTTTCACTTTAAGGTTTTTTCAGGGTGTCACTGCAGGATGTAGCTGTACCAACCAGAGCTCTCCCACAGACATGCTCAAGCTCTTGTGTTCTGGGAACTGTTTGTTTTTGTTGTGGTTGTGTTTTTGTTTTGTTTCAGTAGCACATTTCTGACCCATCAGATTCTAAAGAATTGTTATCTTTCATGCAGTTAGGAAGGCTGTGTCACGTGTCACCTCAGCCCTAAGACCGTGATAAAGATAAGATTTAAAAAAAAATACATGGAAAAGTCATAGTGCTTTCAGGATCAGGTACCGAATTTTCTCCATCTAATCAGTAGCTGCAGTAGAGATGATATCAAAATATGTGAAGCTGAGGAAAAAAATCTACATATTTCCAAGAAATCAGTGAGATTTTTGAAATATTTTCAAATATTGAAGTGGAAAAACCCCCTGATTTCTAGAATCAAAAATGCTTTGCTTTCTTTAAAGAAAGAAATAGAAAATGAAAGAACTTGGGGTTGCAGCAGTGTGTTCTCTGTAGTTAGAGCAATAAAAAGGAAATGTACGTAATTTTAGTTTGCATAATCATTATAGCTGACCATTCAAGCATAAAAGTGGATTTTCTGCTGGAGCAACAGTTTTAGTTTCTGTTTTTCATCATAAAACTAATTAAAAGTAGAGACAGGTTGAACTGTTAAGAAAAGAAGTTGGGTGTATTTGAATCCTGGCTTAGCCATTAAGGCAGTATATCACCAAATACTATTCACTTTTCTTGACTTTTAAGTTATGCCTCACAAAAGCTCCAAAATATAGCTGAAATAATTTCACTGGCTCAGTAGCCCCCAAATTATCCCAACATATGTTTTTTCCCCCATTATGACTTTCTAAAAAATTTCCTTTTTTCTCTTACAGTTGATGAAAGGCAACATTCCAATGTTGATTTTCTGGGTTGATTCAATTACTGCAAAAGCCATAGAAAGTGTTTGAGACAATTTTATGAAATATACCTCCTCTTAAAAGCTTGCTCTGAAATTCAGCTGTGTCACAGCCCCATTTCAGCACACATAAAACTAATGGAAAAATTGCCTGATATAGAAACACAAGCCTGAACTCTGGGTAGCCAAAATGTTTTAAGATCTAATCCATGAAGCTTTCTACTTATTTACTCAGGCATGTGGGTGTAACTTGAAGCATTTTCAGGGGGAAAAAATAAATGGAAGAGACAGTTGGGGCAGCAGATAAGCCATATCAAAACTCAAGAGAGATTTTAACAGGAAGATAATGGATGGCTGTTAAGAACAGTCACCAAAGACTTGATGGAATACAGACCTGGAGGCCAGAAGATGGGCTAATGGAGCATAATTTTGCATTTCACATTTCTACAACTTCATATCTGAAAAGCAAAACACACAATACACACAAAACCACACACATTGAGAACCCCCAGCTGAATGTCCCCAGCACACACAGACACACAAGCAGGGGTGAAATCAGCAGATTTAGTGCCTGCTGTGCAGGTGTGACCTCCTGGCACCTGCCCTGCTCCACTGCTGGGCCAAGGCTGGCCAGACCTGAGCTCTGAGCCTCCCACCAGCCCTGCCTGTGTGTAGTGACACTCCTATTAGCCACCAGTCACAATTACTTGAAAAGATCTTCTGAAGAGAGTTGGAACAATATTTTCCTGAAAACTTGTGCCATTATTTTCAGATTGTATAATGGGATCGTGCAAACATCTCATCTTCACCTTATGGGAAGCAAAGGGTTTTAATAAACCCTCTCCCTCCTAAATGTTACAGGTGTCCCTTGGCAAGCCAGGAATTCATACTCCTGTCCAATTTCTAATTAAAGGATGTGTCTCAAAAGCTTACATTCTGTTCTGCTTAAAAATATTGGGATTTTTTTGTTTTGTTTTCTTTTTTTTAAATTCCAGATTTGAAAACCATAGCTAATTATTTAGGCATAGTACTGTATGCAAATGTTCCAGAAGTTGGATGTTAATTTGACATTTGTAATATATTATTTCTGGTGCTCAAGTCACACAGTCAGTTTATAATAATCAGACAAATACTGTGTTATCTACTATAGGATTAAAAGTTCAAATACATTTCTCCTAAATGGTTGGACTGAAGTAAAATAATTTAAATTCTGCAGAAATACATGTCATAATCTAAATCTAAATCTTAATAATAACTAGTTTCATTACTAAAATTGCTTAAAAGGCAGGATTTAATTTTTAATAAACCTGTCTATAGGTACTTTTGGTTGTATATTCAAAACTTACTGGCATTTTAATAGCTTTATTTGTCATTGTTACGGGTTGTTGCTACACACTTACTAGAAAGATAAATGCTTTTTTTCATAGCTCATCAAAAGAAAGTTATTTAGATTAAGCCAACATAGCAACTACAATTGTAGAATCAAACCATAATTTTTTGCACAAAGTGTATTGCTTTAGTTATGCCCAGGATCATCTACAAACTTAGAGATGCACATTTTAATGAACAATTATCATACGCCAAGGAGATTAAGAGAAGGATAAAGCACTGATTATAAGTGAGAAATAGAAACAAGTACAGAAATAAAAAGCCAGAATTTTGCAGCTAGGAAGAAGAAAAGAAAGATTCAGGAAATATGGCAAACTGCACATGACTAAGGAGAATCAAATTGATTGCCCTAATTACTTTTATGCAAAATTATCTTTTCAGTACACAGTATGCCCATTAATTTTTACTAATGAAATTAAGCTTTCTCAATTATCTGTATTTATACAACTGTTATGCTTGGTGCAGATCAATAATGGTCACACAGCAGTGAACATCATTAAATTCCTTGAATATCTGGCCAGAGCTTTCCTGTAAATCCCCAGCACAGTCCAAGCAGAAAGACAGTAAATGGAAATATAAACTGAAAAGGAAGAAAAGGAAACATTATTTTTTTGTAACATAACACTAACTCAGGTTTGCTGTGTGACACGATCTGCAGTGCTTTTAGAAGGCTAAATAGACAGATAACACTTTTAGCTATGCAGTGTCAAATAACAGCAGCTCAGGCTTTAAACCTGCAGAAGGAACACTCCTGGCCCAGGATGGGACCCTGCAGCATGATCATCCTTTCACCTTGATTAGCACAGTGACATGCTTGAGCAGGAGGTGACAGCTTAGATACATCCACGCTCTGATTCACTACAGCTACATTCTCTGCTCTTTCTTAAAGCCAGAGCATCCAGAACATGAACATATTTGTGGGAATTGAAATTTAGAGTTTGCTCTGAAATTTTGCAGTTCAACTACATAGACCAAAATATATTAGGGAAAAAATATATCTATGGTTTTATTTGTTCAGTATCCACATTTTTCATACTCATAGCAGTCATTCCTTTAGGTACATGCACAACAAAGGTCTGTCCTATATCTCATTAAATAAACAGACATTTGTATCCAGTAATATTTTACATGGCAGATGAAATTGGAGGCCAGTTTAGAACCTCCAGGCATATATTCTGCCAGTTCAATACAAAAATAACTTGGTTAACTCAAGTTAGAAAATAACTAATATATTATTATATTCCTTCTAGCAAGAATTGAATTTACAGTTGTGGGAGAGTGAAAGCTGAGGCCTTGTGTGGACCAGTAAAGAGCAGTGCTCACAGAAATTACTGGAATTGACCATATTCCCCCACTAAAGTAGTGCTGCATGTCAGCACATGTAAGAGAAGCATCTCTGCTGCATCTAATTATTAAATTCAAGGGACTTTTAAACAAATGCATTACTAGCTAGAAATTGCATTTTTAATTCCTGTAGCAGAGTCTCAATGAAAATGAAAATGTATATTTTAATTTAAGCTCTGATCCAATTTACAAAGCGATTGCTTGATAAATTCTTCTGGCTGTCTAAGCCTATCACACTTGGTACAGAAATAGTATTAACAAAATCCTTGTAAACTTTTTTCTTTTTTAAAAATTTTTTCAGCTTTTAATATATAAATTAAGCTAAAAGCTTGCAGTTTAGCTTAATTTACTACTACTACTTGCATGTAGTTTATCCCCATTGCCCATAGCAGATATAATCTATGAAACAACTATGTGAAACAATTTCAAGAGTCTAACTAAAGGTCTGCTTACTCTGTTAAATATTTCCATGTCTCCCTACCCATGGACACCACATGTCATGCTGCTTATAATTCTTCTCACTGATCTTCCCTTCACCTTCCCTCCCCACTTCCACTTGGGCTGCAGCACCTAAACTAAAGGTTGATTTATTGTAAGGACTCAAATGAATGTGTTCTACTGTCACTGTATGGACAGTTTTGAATGTCCTTTCAGGATCTTTTAGATTGCTTCTGTTTGCACAAGAAACTTGAGTCCTGATTTCAGCATCTGTAGGGTATGATTAGCACTATATTAGAACCCTAATGTTAACACACTTTCTCTTTAATCCAAATTCCCTGCCTCATTCCAGCTGGCACATCAGCCAAAGGAACTCTCTTGTCATGTAGTTTTCAAAGTCATATTGCAACCTCTTGGTTTTGCTGCCAAGCTTTCTTACTACTTATTTCTATATTTAGCTTTTCCTAAGCTTAAAGTCTTTTGTATAAGCTTCTTGATACAACTTTTAGCATCCAGGTGCCAAAATTTCCTGATCTATGTTGCTCAACTTTGGCTTCAGTCTAAATATCCCACTGCTCTCCTGGCTGTCAGTAAAGGAGTTGGCTTTACTTTTCAGCCTGAACAAATAACAGCCATTGTCTTCAGCAGCTTCACTGAGCTTTCATAACCCATCTTAACTCATACTAATATTCATATTTTTATATATATATATATGTATATTTGTATATATATATGTGTGTATATATGAATTTATACATATATATGCACACAGATATATGGATATACATACACATGCATGTGTAATCTCTTTTACAGGAAAGGTATAAGATTTCCTATTGATGGCCAAATCTTCACTGTGCTCAGGTTTTTGAGTACCTAACAATTAACTGCTGTGAAATAGTTTCTGAGAAAATACTGAGTCTGCCTGGTTCCTCTGTGGTTTCCCAGCTTCAGTAGTGTCAGCCAGCCAGTGCAAAGAGACAGAATGTCTCCAGACAGCCTGTAAATGCCATCTCCAGAATAAGAACTTTGCCAAGTTAAAAAGAGATGACAGAATCCCATTAAGTTACTAATGACCATTTCTTTCCCCTGCTGAGGGGCAGGAGCTTCCTCTAAACCTCCTTGCCCAGCACACAGCTTGGACTGAAGTGCTTTGAGCACAGCTGTCTTCACCTCACAGCTACTGAAGAAATTAGTGTAGTTGTAACAATCATGTATAGTTTGCATCTTCTATGTGTCAAGTGGTAGTGAAAGATGGGAGACTGAAAGTTACAAAAGTTAAATCAAGCAAGATTATTTCCTACCTATTCTTACCCTGGCAAAAGTTGGAAATCAATTTTCACAACTTTTAGATTTTTTTCTGAATACTCCTGAGCACTTCCTCCCTATTGAAAGCAGGATCTGCTACTTGCCCCTTTTTTTCCAGTTTGGGGCTGTTCAGATGCCTGTGTTTATCTGGACTGGACCTTCATGTGCAGGCCAAGCAGAGCTTTGTCATTAGGTGTGGCAGCTCCAAGCTTCACAGGCTACAACTAATGAAATACTGCAGAGTGGAGCCACAGTTTCAAAAGCACTTATCAACAGTTAGTGACATGAAATATGAATGTGTCTCTTTATGATGACATTTAATGACTGTCAAACTTGTGATGTGACAATTGCTAAGTCTGTTTCCCTTCCTATCCCTGTTCTGTAAAGGAGAAATGTCTGTGTAAAAAAGGCTCATAAATGTGTGCATGACCAACAGATACTGAGTGATAAGAGAGACATAAGTATTATTTCACAGTAAAATATGCATTATGCTGGATATAGTGTTCTCCAAAAAGCTGTTAGTGCTCTAATTGAATGCTGAAAATGAAAAATAGACCCTCTATTTCAGATGAGAAAAAGAACTTTCCTCTTTCAGCTCATTGCAAATACCTCTCTCTACAAAGTAAAGCAGGTCCCTCATGAGACAGATGCCCATTAGTATTGCAGGCAAGGCTAACTTATTTCAAAATGCATAAAAGACACAGCAGCTGATAAAATACTCTGTCTTCAAGGAACAAAGTTAAAAGCTTTTGTGCAATAGCAAAGCATACAGATTTTAAGAAAACAAATGAGTTACAAAGCACCTCTTTGGAAGTTGGAAGTTCAATCCTTCTCATTTCTCAGTTCTTTATTCTTAAAAATAAACCAGAAAAACTTATGTACAGCCTGGGAGTGGCAGGAAGAATTATGCTTTTGGTTAAGTCATGGGAAGTTCCATATCTCTCCAGTGAGAACTGAATCAGCCCACACATAAATTATGTGATAACTAAAGTCAAAAAGCTGCAGTCACACTGGAGCTGCCTCCTTAGCACCCACTTCTTTATGGAATAAAGTGAGTGGTTCATTCAGCTTTGTTTTCTCCCTCCTTCCTTCCTCTCTTCCACATCTATGTGGACTGTCCTGCATTCCTCCTGAAGGTCTGGTCTGAGCTGTGTTTAAGTCAACAAGAACATTTGCACAGCCCTCAGATCACCCTGGATGACCCTGCAAAGCTCCAGCTGTACATCATGTCAAACAGAGCAAAGCCCAAAATCATCTCTGCAAAACTGGGGAGCTCAGGAAGCTCCAGTGCAGAAAAAGAGGCTTTGGCATTCCAGCACCACAACTCCTTTTACTGAAAATATTTTGGAAATTAAATTAAAGCTGGCAAGCTCTGTGAAAAACGAGCAGTTAAACTGGCCAATCTACTAAGTTTAAAGTGAAATAGGCACACTTTTGCTCTTACTGCTCCTCCAGAGATAAAGCCATCTTCTCTTGTACTATTTATTGTTCAGTATTATAATTTACAATACGAGCGTCACTAACGTTCCAAAAGAAGGATAAAAAAAATAATCCTTTCAGTGCCTTTTTTAACGAAATAAAAGTTTTCCAGAAACACTAAAAAACATAGAAACTAAGTTGCACTGAACTCTGTATCTGCAATACCTACTGGACAAGAGAAAAATACTCAGCTATACAACCCTCACTCACAATGAAATTTAACTTTATATTTAACACTCCTCTGCTTCCTCATTTGAAAATATTTTCATACCATTTTGTCAGTGTAATCTCTGCTGTTTTACAGAACCATTATCTGCCACTAGCAATGAGATAAACCACTGCTTCTGAGTTGCAGTCCAACAATGTTTTACATATAAAAGAGAAATACAGCTGAAAAAACAGGGCTACATTGAAATGTATGTAGCAGGTACAACATCCCAGCTGGAAACTGGATTTGATGGTGAGTACCAGAGATGGACTATTTCCTGTGGGTATCACAGTAAAATAGAGCAGCAGTTGAAACAACACTTTCAGTAACATATTATGTGAACTTCATTTATCTATTCAATGAAGAGGAAATCTACTTAAGCCACAGTGCCAAGATATGCTATTTCTTTTGCCTGAAATGCATTTTTCACATTGCCATACTCCTAATGGAAAATGTGTTGGAAGCAACAAGCAATGTATTTGATCTCACAGCACACTTAATTCAGGCAGTGAAGATCTTAACTGAAGTTTCTGTTGGCTTAGGTGTGGAGAAGATTTTCTCTTTTTTTTATTCTTCAAACTTCATGGCCACTTTAAAAATGGTGTATTCAAGAGGTGTTAAAAATACCTACACACATCATGGCTGTCTGTCAGCAGCACTGTCCTGGTTTGGAGTTAATTTTCCTCCTGGTAGCTGGTACAGTGCAGTGTTGCACATTCAGTATGGGTGCAATGCTGATGACACACGGATGCTTCAGCTGCTGCTCTGCAGTGCTCACTCTCAGACAAGGACTTGGCAGTCTCATGCTCTCAGGGAGTAGATACACAGCAGATAGGAGAGACCATGGCCAGGACAGCTGACCCAAACTGCCCAAAGGATATCCCACACCACAGAAGGTCTGCCCAGTTCCTACACTGGGGGGAGTTGGGCAGGAGGGGCTGATCCCTGCTTGAGGATGGGACAGGCATTGGTCAGTGGGTTGTGAGCAACTGCACTGAACGTCAAATTTCTTTCTTGGGTTTTATTTCTCTTTCCCTTTAAAAAAAATTATTATTATAATTTTNTAGTTCTCTCTCTTTTCCTTTAAAAAAATTATTATTATAATTTTTATAATTATATTTTTTACTTCAATTATTCAACTTTGCTTATCTTAATGCAGGTTTTACTTTTTTCTGATTCTCCTCCCTGCCCCACAGAAGGGGGGTTGTGTAAGCAAGCAGCTGAGCAGTGTTTAGCTGCTGGCTGGGGCTAAATGATGATGAGGGATAAAGGCATATAAAATATAACTGCATTCCATGTAGCACATCTGCCAGCAGCAGTGGTGGCCAGTAGTAGCAGAGGACTACTTTGTGCATCTCTTCATTTGCACCCTCAAATTTCAGCAGAGGTCAAGAATGCCATTTTCTGAATTCAGTTGGGAAGAAAACTGTTTCCAATTTGCTGTGACCATAACTGTGTGAAGCAAGCCCTCAGCATTTCTGTGCACAGCTTCTGCAGCAGCTGACTGCTGAGTAACAGGGTTCTGGGAAAGATCCAAACCACAGCTGTCCAGTGTCAGACCACACCAGAAGGAAGAGCACAAAAGGTGTCTTTACCTTACTGGGACCTCAAAGTTCTTGCTGAATATTATTATGTATAGCAGTATTTCTCAAGTTAACAAGAAACAAGACGGTATTTAAAATTCTATCATGAAAGCTCTCGAGTTTTGATGTCAATATTGTTCCACCCATAAATAACAGAGTTGAACTGGACTCTGACCACCTACAACTGCAGGCATGTCCTCTCAAGTGACGTAAAATACAGGATGGAAAAAGCTGTCTAACTTTGTCCTATATAAATAATTAGCAAATTGCATTAACGTAACATACTGAGCAGAATGAGCCATAACTTCCTAATTTGTAATCACTGAATCATGTCAGGTCAAATGCATGTTGTGTGATGCTATATATCATCAACAGCTATACTGCTTTCTTTTCATGGAAACACAAAGGCAGATGAATGATATTTGCATTTTATGAATTTAGCAGTCTATTTCCTATACATTCAAAACCAGAGTACAAAAGCTTAGGCAAGAGATGTCTTGTATGTATCTATGATGGGAAAGAACAAATTGAGAGCTGATGGGTATTTATAGAGGGTAAAGCATTCTGAAATCTCCTGTGAGGAAAAGGTGTACTATAGTACAATATTTATTTCTCATATTTACTACCTACTTAACAGACCCTTAAAAGACACACAGCTATAAAAGGCCACTCTTCTGCTATGACAGCACTCTAGTTTACACTCACTGGTGATTTTCCTAGAACAAGAAAACTTTCCTGGTACTATTATAGTAAAAAAGTGATGGAAAATAGCACCATAATTTGGTTTCTAGGTTCATTGTTGCTATCAAGCAATATTCACAAATCTTTGTGGCCTTCAAAGTTTACTTATACTTCACATTTCCCTTCTAATCAACAGGTTCAGGTGATCCAAGCATCAGACATAAATTTTCTAAGTGTGAACATTTCAAACATGCTGCCCAATTCACAGTAAAGTGCTTTATTTTCAGTGCTGCATGCCTGTGGTTTTTGATTGCACGGAGTGCTATGAAATCAGTTTTTGTGATTTGTGAAGGGCACAGACAATCAAACACAACTTTTACGTCATTACCCTGCATAAAAGCATATGTTCACTATAACATTCCAGAGCTGTAGGAAAGGCCAACAAAAAGAAAAACAATGTTTGATTGTTTACTCACCCCATTTATCCCACATTTATGTGGAATAGATAAAGGAGCTATAAAGGAGCTCCAGCAGCACAGCACATTTAACTCTTGCTGCTGAAAGTCTAAAGCACAGTAGACAAATATTGGAACAGTCAGAAAAATGTGTTGCTCCTTTTGCAGTACAGCCTATATCCCAAACCAATGCAAATCACAGAGTGGAAAATATTTAGGAATATCTATTAAGTTTATATGCAAATGTTTTTTGGTGTGTATTCTCTTGCAGTTAAAAGCCTGGCTTCACTTAGGCAGAAAACCACTTCTATGTGAATCTTTCAACAAGTAACTCCAATATGTTCTTTATAGTTTTGGTCTATTGCAGTGGGAGGGAGGATTCTTATCATCCATGCTAGCAACTGCCTGGAATTCTGCAGACTTCCTAGTTAAATGTATACTTAACTGCACTTAAATAACATATAAATTGCATTTGGCTTTAGGCAATAGAGAAAAATGCATGGTTACTACATAGGAATGGCATATATTTTCACCTCTGGCATACAGATGATCATCTACTCCATTATGTTTTGGTTATGGATCTTTTACTCAACGTTATGGTTACCATGGACAGTGGATGTGATTTTTGACAAGTGCATCTTGACATGGGATACACAGATTTTTATCAGGCTAAGAATATAGACAGCCATTTTCTAATGCAATACAGTACTTTATCTTTTAGCCAAAATTATTTATTAGCTTTAGCAAGGGACTTCTTTAAATTATGTCCTCAGCCTATTATTCACTATTTGATACACAAGAGAGGATAGGTATTTTTTTCATAAACAAAGACACACTTGTATCTATATTGTATCAAATATAGATGCTTGCAAAATACGTTTTTTAAATTAAAAAGCTTGCCATCTATAACTTATTAAAAATCCTTCAATCCACTGATGAACATAATTTTCAAGAATTAAAGCTTGAAAAGACAACCAAGAAGCTAACTCAGATGGATGCTTAAAAATGCAGATTAAAAATTGCCATGAAATATGCTGACTATATCATGTTCCTACAGCGATAGAGGTTCACCCGACCAACAGTCTGTGTGTCTTGAGAATTTGGTTTGGATGTCTGAAGATAACATAACCACGTTGCTACGGTAACAAGTGTAGGGTTGTTTGGGTTTTTACTGGGAAGAATAAACAGGCATGTAAAACCAGCATAAAATAGACAAGTAATATCTTGATGCCTGAGGGCTTTCCTGCTTTATATATGGCACTTTGCAGAGATGCTGGATATTCATCTTTCACAGCTGATTACTCATTTCCTCATTTAGAGACTCCATTAGAAACCATTTTTGTAAAATGGAGAGCTAACTAAAGATTCAGACGAAGGAGCAAACTGGCCTGTGCAGGCAGGGCTGCAGCCCTGCTTGGCTGCTGCATCCTCAAGTGAGTCACTGAGCACTTTTGTCCAAGGCATGGCAGAGAGAATGTCACTGCAAAGCCACTCAGACATCAGGGAAATCTAAATCATTGCATAAATAAAAAAAGGTAGCACTGTGAATATCACAAAAAAAAAAAAAAAAAAAAACCCAAAAAAAAAAACCACCAACAACCCCAAAAGATCTGATTCCATTTAAAAAGTGAATTACACTGCACTCTTTTCCCCTTTTGTATTTATTTTCTCTTAACTATATTTTATTCGCATGAATCTTCCTGAAAATTGTATTACAAATTGCATTATAATGGGAAATCTCAGAGCATAGAAAAAAGTTAATTACTATCAGCACCCAAATCATTGTTCTAATATTTTGTCAATTAAATGAACTAGAGAAGATATTCAACTGTGGACACCTTGCTTCATGTGTTTAAGACAGCTCGGGTCTGGGATCAGATGACATTACACTGCAGCAGTGCTGGTGTCTCCTTGTGAGGTTTCATTCAGAGAAGGCAGAGCCTGAAGTATTAGAGGTTTCCATTTTACCTAAAAGCAGGTGCCCTTTTCCACTACGATCTTTTTTCCTTTGCTTCATTCCCCCTATCCAGTGCTTTCCTCCTCCCAGAGAAAGAAGCATTAAATAAGGATTCATGAAAACTTGAATAACCTACATATTCGAATCAGACATTTATAGGAACAAATTTAGCTTTGGCTCTGAGGTTTTTATTCCCTATAAATCCACTACTTGCACTTCTGGTAAATTACCATCTTTCCATCTACTTTGAGGCAATTCAGAGCTGTATTTTTAGGAAGTGAGGTCAAAGACAGAAACACAATTCCAACCTGTCCACATGCATCATCATTGCAAAAAGAAGAGCTGCTTCTAGTTTAGTGAATAGTGTTCAGTGCTTTCCCAAGCTAATGAGCATCACTGGGTCATATTTTAGTACATGATTTGCTGTTGAGCAGTCTCTTTTGGCCATGAGAGTCATTGGTAACATGGTAACAGGAGGTGACAGCGTGAAATGGGGGTGAAGGAGTGAGACACGATGGAAGTGGCAGCATCTCATTGTGCTGGAGTAGAGGCAGAACAGAAGTTGTGTGAAGGGCTGACATGGACATGAAGAACAGATCACTGCATTGATGAGAAGAACTGGGGAATTAGATTGGGAGCTGCAAAGAGGAAAGGAGATTAAGAGGAAAGGACAGGTGGAAAAGGATGGGCAGAACATGGATGGAAGATTGGGAGCTTTACACCAGGAGAAGGAGCAAGAAGTTGATAACAAAGGAGTGTGAGAGTGAGAGGCTGCTCCCTGAGATGCAAGAAGGGCTGGGATAAGAGGTCTTGGGACTTTACTGTGGTAACTCTAAAGCCATTCTAACTGTGACCTGGTTTGGCAGTGGACATTGCGTACAAACCTCCAGGCTTCTCTCATCATCCTCTCATTCAAGTCAAATGCATTCTTTTTTGCTGACATTCTTTTCAACTGCAATGCATTGGGGCAAAACAGAATGACAGGGAATCACTGTGAAGGAAATTGAGGTTGCAGCCTGATCCAAGCCACTTGTACAATTGCACCATACTAGTTTATGAGCTTTCCATAGTCCAAGCCATAAAAAATCATCTGCAATCAAACCCAACCATTTGAAACATTAAAGTAATAAAGTACAAATATACTACTGAATACATAAGATGTTTAAAAAGAATAATTTGAAAATTATGTCTTCATACATTGTTAGTCTACAAATTTTGTCTACTACGGGAGTGTGGTAGCTTACTCTTTCACATGAAAAACAAAACCTAAATTATACATAATTAACCCCCAAAATGTTTGTAGATTAGTTTGAGCACTGAAAATTTAAGTTTTTGCATTCTGAATAGAATACATTTATTTTCAGTGAACTTCACCTTTTTCAACATCAGCTACTTGAGATCTGTCAGATATACATGAATAATACATGAAATTTTAAAATACAGCATTTGAAGCTGTTGCAGACATTTTGAAAAAATACTGTAAAAACAGGTAGAAAAGAGAAAAACAATAATATCTAATAACATGCCAAGCAAGTGACCATCATATGCCACTCACATAAAGAACTACAGGTATTCTATCATAATTCTGACAAGCACTGTTATTATTTTTCATATTCAGTGATCATGTATTCAATAGTTGTACTCAAGAAAACAAACATGGAACAAAACATATCTATAACAGCTTATTATATATGGAAGGTGTCTTGCACATCACTGAGTTTACTCAGCAAGCTCTCAAAAGCAGTGCCCAGTGTTCAAAGTACAATGTTGCACAATGCTTGTGTTCTCAGATATTAAGAAGTTCTTTCATATAGGTCTTTTGAATGCATTTCTCCTTGAAAATCATCTGTTTTTCACTTGATATCTCCCAAATAGTCCTTCCACTAAAGAGTTTGTTTAGCTCATTGACACTTTTGATGGCATCTGTATAATTTATTGTTTTTGAAAGGGAAAAATATTTTCAGAAAAATGAGCCTAATTAATTATATTGATAATGACAGATATTTTGTTTAACATTCAAACAACTTGAGCGTTCCTGTTTGCTTGGTGAGAAAATTTTGTTGTTTTAGAACCTATAATTAAAACCAAACCTTCATGGCCAAGTAGGAGCACCAGTGGAAGACCTTGTCCCTGTACAGACATAAACCAGCTTATTCAAAAATGAAAATTAACTTCAGGCTTTTTGAGCTAATAGCATTGGTAATTAACAAGACCAAAACACAGTTCTGCACATTTGTTTTCCTGTTTCTTCCTTTTTTTTTTTTTTTGGCTACTGCCTGGAACACTTACATTGCAACTGCCCTTGGTACTTATTGACTTCCCATCTGAAACCTTAATAATCATTAGCAACTATTTATGACATCAGAACATTATATTCCCATGAAACAAAGTTCCTTTTGTTAAAACCATTTCAACACTCTTCAACAGCTACTTAGAATAAAAACCACTCCAAACAGAAGATTGTGGATTCTTTAAGAAGCTTTGGAAGAAGAAAAAGAAAACCCTTTTTTTTAGGCTGAGTAGGGGTAGTATGCTGCATACCATGCTTAAAATGCTGCACAGCAGAGAAATACTTGTCCATGCATTATTTCTACTCTCCATTTGAATAGTGTCATAAATTGACTTGAAAATGATAATTCTGAACATATCACATAGCTGTTTCTAAGCAATTACTACATTTTCTCCCTCAGGGGTAAACTGTAAAATGTAAATTATGTGGGTACTTGCATGTTAAAAACCATACCCAAGTTTCTACAAGATGTTATTCATGAATCTTTGCACCATGCTGGCCTGCTCCTCAAAGTACTCGAAGGACCCATTTGTAAACCAGGATAGGCTAAAACTTGTTGATTTGCTTAAATTTATTTTTTAAAATCTTGTGACTCCAAGACACATGTCTATCCTGGAGAATTTTCAGTGGGATTTCAAACCAGGTCTCCTGAGTGGGTGAACAGCTGCTGGTCAGCCAGGCTCCAGTCTGTCTTAGCCTTTGCATTTGGGCTTTGGCTAAAGATACTGCTGAAAAGAGATGAGTCGTCTCTTACAAAATGAAGCAGGCTACCTTGGAACAGTCCCAATTTTCCAGAACTGCTTGGCTTCAGTTATATGCATCTGATCACAGAAATTTAAAAACAGTGAAATGACATTTCTTTCAGTCTTGAGGTTTATGGGGGTGAGGAATAAAAGTTTTAAATGTCCCATCTATCAAAACAGCAGGAAGACTCTAAATTTTGAATAACCTTGATGCAGATGGAAAGCAACAAAACAGCTCTATCTGAAGTTTGAGTAGAAGCTTCACATTACCATTACAGAGCTGACAAGAAGTGACAAACGTTTGCTTCATCCTATAAGCTTGTTTAAAAACCAGAAGGGGACAAAATGTAATGTGTCTATCACAGACATGCTGTCCAGGATTCAGGTGGTAACTCATAATCACAAATAGGAAATTTTAAAATGAAAAAACCTGGGTGTCCATTTCTATTAAATTAGGACAAGATGCAAACTCATTGTGATAGCCCTGTCATCCAGTCTTATCCCCAGCTCCCAAAACTTGCACAAAGAATGTTGCAATCAGCTTCTGGATGACACAAAATCTCTCAGGCCCTGTCAGGCATAATCCTTTGGTAAAATAGGCTTCTTTACCTGTCATACTATCACCTGTCATCAGAACTGATGTGATGCCATATCAAGGACAACATACACCTTAATTCAGATATAGAATTTTAAAGAAAAAAAAATCTATTTTGTGTAAGTAATCTGATTTAGAGATTTCTGACAAGTGCTGTAATTATTTGAAGCACTTACAACAAAATGACATAAATTGTCAATATAGTAAAGATATCTTCAAGGTGAGTAGTCCAAATAATTGTGATTAAACCACTTCCTAGTTGCTGTTTAGATGATGATACAGTAAGAATGACAACACAATGCAGTTAGTGACATTTAGAACGCTTGGAATTATTTCAAATGTCTCTGTGGTCATATATATGGAGAAATAGTTTCTGCTTTGATTTTGACATTACAAAGGTGTTTAGTATGGTTTTTTATCCTGTGGTTCTGTCACTGAGAGTCTCAAGTCTTGCACAAGATGTCCCATTAGTCTAATATTAGTCTAAGTCGTGTGTATTTTCTAGAAGAGACATATAGCTCCTGCCATTGTTTTATGTCCATATGGGTCCTTTCATAGTGTTTTAAGATGATTGAAAAAATGGTATTGTCTAATGTGTTTTACGTCATTTTTCTACACAATTTCAGACAGATCACTACATTTACCCATTTATTCCATACATGCATACATAGATTTCTAAGTAGAGAGAAGACCCCTCTATGGTCATCCAGTTCATCCTCCAGCACAAAACAGAACCCTTAATTCAGGCTACCAGATTAAAATATGTGTTACAAGTATAGCCTATCTGAAAAAAACCCAAAAAACTCCAACAAAAATCTGTTTTTTAGTTAATAGCTTCAGCCAACTCCATCATATTGACACATAAGGATCATAGAATGACAGAATGGTTTGGGTCAGAAGTGACCTTAAAATTCATCCAATTCTAAACTCCCTGCCAGTTTCACCTATATTTTGAAAATATGTCTGTTAATGGTCTCTGTTAATAACATATTTAATATCATATACATATGTTAAAGGACCTGTTTCACCTCATCACTTCCCACTTAAAGGCAAGCTTTAGAGTTCTCTCTCATAGTTAACTTTTCACACAGGGATAAATTACATTTAGCTTCACTATGTTGACACTCAAGTTATTTTCAGAATTACATTTTTCAAGAGTACATTGTCACCTCTCCCCTCCCTCATTTAAGTACGGCAAAGCCTTTTATTCCTTGAGACGTGACTTTTCATTTTAATAAAGAGGTGAATGTTCTATGTGACCAACTTGCAAAATGATCTAAATTCTCTACTGAATTTAGACTTTCTTTAGGACACACTATGTTTTTCATTCAGCCTCTTAGAAGACTTTGTCCTTTGACCAAGCCATAAACACCATGCTTTTTATTAAAGTATTTTTTCTAGTTCATCCAGACTCTACTATAAAACAAAAATGACATTTCCACAAGGCTATCATTTGTTCTCTATTTTGAACACAATCTTTGGTCCATAGTCTTACTAATGCTTTTAAATAGATATTAATCAAGTTGTAATACATAAGACTCTACCTGTCTTCTTGTGGGGAGTGCAAAAGATTGTGGCTGGAATCCTTTTGTTGTTCTGTATGCAACGAGTATATCAGTTAAAATATAAAAGCTTTAAAAATGTATATATGTACTCCCATATTCATGTTCTACATCAAGAGTTTTTACCAGATACGCTAATCCAAGCACAGCACTGTTTAACAACCCTTTAACATAATCAGTTCATCCTGAACTGAATCCTTATTGGATCCTCACAGTGCTGACAGTCCTGAGCCTGTAAAAGAAGTATGACCACCAGAATGCACCCTTGAACTTGGAGGACAGGACACAGTAGATCATTATAACAGCTATTTGAGAGTCAATGTCTTCTGGTATTTTAATAATGCTGATTAGTATTACAGTAAAAATAATGTGCTTGAACTTTGGAAAATGCCGTTAAACTTGTGTAGCACCTTCACAATTTTGCCCTCCCTACCTAAAACCTATTATATGAGAAGATTGATTTATCTGTTGATTTGATTTTATACAGCTATGACAATTCTTTGCAGAGGAGAATGAAAAATATTCATCTGCAGTACTTTCATGATCTAGCTAAAAACAAACAAACAAAAAAACCATTCTAATATCTCTTTACTTTCAAAATACTCAGAGGCTTATAGACCTGACATTTTTTAATTAGAACACAGCTGCTGCAGTGCTGGATTGCTTCAGCCTGACTAGCTCCTGACACCGTCGGCGAGAGTGGGGTGCCCCCAGAAAGCTGTCAAATCTGGGGTGCAGCTGTAGGGCACAGCTGCTCCACGGCACAGGTGGGCTGCACTGGGGATAGGACCGTGCCAAGGGTAGGGACAAGGAACAGGGAGACATCTTCTGTACATTTTCCAAAGGTGTTTATTCCCAGGAGGGTCAGGGCCAGAAAGCCACTGAACAAAGGCGTACATCAACTTATATATGGGGGAAGGTCCCAGGGGAGGATACCATTTTTAACCAACTGGGAGGTTAAAAATTTACAACTGGGAGAAACTGGGAGTGGAACACAAGGCAGGGAATTCAATGTCTAAACCAATAGGGGAGTACAGGGGAGGAGAACAACTTAAACAAACCAATGGGGCTTCAAAGGATAGGATACAAAATTGATAGGGAAGTTTCTAGAGAAAGGGGCAGGCATGGGAAGGGATTGACATTCAATGGGAGGAGGGACAGGGAACAAAAGGGCAGGTCTTTGGGGAGATGGACACCTAGGGCAAAACCAGCAACACAGAGGGGAGGGAACAATCCATTGGTAATAAAATATGCCATAACAGTACAAAATGGGGGTGTTATAAAACTGACTTCTAGGACCGAATTACAATCAAAACCATGCACCGCAACACACAGCCACTCTTTCAAGCCTTCCAAATAATTCCTGTTCTCTCTTTCAAATTAACTCTGTCTTGTAGGAAAAAACCCCAAGAGTTAAACATTTTCAAAGCACTATGTAAACAGAACAGACAGTACACAGCCAGAACAGACATCAGGAGACAAGTTCTGAGCTCTTAGTTCCTACACTTGTATTCTTCTCTGACGATGGATCCCACCACCAGTCTTGTGATACCATGCTTAGAAGCTCATGCTGGAGCTACTCTTTAGCTATTCAAGTACGACTGGGTGGCTACACAGAACCTTGATGAAAATGACTGAATTCTGGTTCACTGAACTGAGATTTTTTTTCCTTACAAAAAAGAGCTGTTGACTGTCACAATATTTGTAAGAATTTGTATGTCTTTATTTCAATTGAAATTGGACAATGTGTGAGGAAAATAGCATGACTGCACTCTGAAAACGTCACACCAAGTACTAAAAATCTCAGAGAGTGAACAACAACTGTGGCTGAGCTGAGAATCTTTCCCCTAAGAAAGGGGGATTTAGAAGGGAGCCTATGAGGCAGTGATCAATCTGATCAGCACAGGTAACTCAGGGAGGGTGAATATGAAAGGTTACGTGAAGACTTTAGAATTGGTCAGTACTCAAAAGCAACCAAAACACTGAAACACATGTTCATGAAGGGAACAATCATTTGCATTCTACAAGAGCTCAAATTTCCAAAAGACATCACAATTTGGAGGCTTGGAGACAGCTGATGCTGCAGGTGAACACACAGGTGACCACAGCACAGCTGGCACTGGCAAGGAAAAGGTACCTCTTTTACACACATTACCATGGCTCTTGAAACATAGAACAGTGTTCAAAAATACCCAAAGGCTCTAGAGGTTTTTTTAGAGCACAAAATAACTCAAATAACATAAAACCCAGTGTCATCTTGTGTGACCCTCTGCAGTTGATTCACGTTATCAATCAGAGCTGCCTTGATGCTATCTGAGCAAATGCCTAAACAGTAGCACGAAGGAACAGCAAACCAAAAAACATACCAGAAAGGGAGATAGGATAACTATCAGGGAAATTTTAGCTAGAAACAACGATAAACTTTTTTTCAGAAAGGACAAAAAGAGAAAAAGCAGAAAATATTGAATAATTCAGAAATATGTATGATATCTCAAAGTTCAAGAGTGAGAATCGTGTATATCAAATGTGTTTGCATAAAGATAAAAAGGGAACAAAAACATTAGTAATGTCACAGTAGGAACTTATTTCTTATGATCTGCTCAGAAGAAAATAAAAAATACTTTATTTGGGAAAAAAACAAATAAAAAAACCCACAAGATGTGTGCAAATGCTGTGTGCTCCTAAAAGCAAATGTCTTTGCCATGGTGTCTCTTGGAAAAGCACATCAGCTGCACACAGAACCATCTGTTTTGGTGTCAAACCCAAAGCTTAGAGTACGTGGAGGAAATCATTCTGGGAAAGGCTACAGCACATTTGATTAGTGAGGAGGAGCTAATGTCAGGATTTTAACAGACAGTGTGGCTGTTTCAGCAGCTCTTTTGTGATCTAAAAATCAAAAAAGTATCCTTAGACTGAAACCCCAAACCTCTATTATGATAAGATAGCTTGTTTAGTTGGTTTTATGCCAATATAAACAACAGATGCAGAAATAATTCAAACATTTTTATTTATTTAAGTTGACAGGTCAAACTTTTTAGAGTACCCTACTCCTGGAACCTCAATATCTGAAAACCTACTGAAAAAAGTAAAGTGCTAGAAGACTAGCAAAGGGAATAGCCAAAGAGTTTATGGACTGACTTCCTAACTTTGGAATCTATAAAAAGCAAAGAATTACACAACCACTTTATGAAATAATCAACCAATATTTTTTGAAGGTGTGCATAAACAGGCAGTAGTCACTTGACAAGAAAAACTGAGTTAAACAGCTACCACATTTATTTCATGATACTATAATAACTTTCCATTTCAAACAAACATTTATTGTAGGAAAATTATAAATCTGATTAAAAAAACAAAGAACATATACTTGTAAGTTTTTCTAACAGCTAACTTACTACCAGTATTTTTAATGCTATTTTATTCTGGCTCTAAATTTGCTGAACGTGAGCTTTCATCTCTAAGACATTTTTAATATATTTATTGAAACCTTTCTTTGGTAGAATGAAGGCTCATCTATTAGTAACCTTCTATTACACTGACATTTAGAGAAAAATCTGATCACCATATTCTATTTGACAAATACTTCAAAACTTATATTCTTGAATATTTTCTCAATGAATCACATTTTCTCTTTAATCTTTTTTTTAATCATTCATCATTCAACTCACTGAGCTTCTCTATATTTTTTAACGTTCATCCTCAACTGGAAATGAACACAGTACAGGGATCAGTATTGACACAGAGAGTTCAACCAAGAATAAAAACTTATTAGAAGCAGAATCAGGAGCCTGTTCTTAAAGCCCACAATCATTAGAAACTCAAAGACATGAAGGAATAAAAAAGCTCATATTCTATACACAGGCAGGTTATAGCCAATGTTAGCAACATCCATCACTAGTGAGCCATTTACAGTATTTCCTTCCATAAAACCTCTAGTCAGTGACAGTAACTCCTGGTGAGACCCTATCACTGGAAAGGCTAAAACACTAAACTGGGTGAATGGACATCATATAGTCTTTCTCCTACTTGCTGTTAACTCATCACCATCATTTCAAGAACATTGGTTAAGGTTACAGCTTATTAATGCCTTATTAGCTGAGTTTAAATCACAGAGGAAGTAGTTCAGATGAGCACCTGAAGGTATGTTATCAGGAATGTGTCCAAGAGTGGGCCAATGAAAGAGGAAAACAACACAAAAACCAGTAATTTGCAAATTTCTTTGAGAACAGCTTTTAATGTTTTTTTTTTAATTTGGGGGATGAGGAAGATGAGATTGTAAACTTTCAAGTATCCAGTAAATTTTTAGCTTCCTTACAAGCACTTTTGTTGTGTTATTAAAATATATTTTTACTTTAAATTTTTTTTCTAATTAGTATAGGTACGCCACCCATTTCTTCCTCCTGTACACTTTTTAAAGCAAAGTGTAAATCTGTTGAAGTTCCAGACAAAGTTTGCAGTGGATCAGCTGAAATTTTGTTTGAAATGAAATAAATTGCCAGGCCGTGGCTTCTGGTTCACTATTCTTGTCAACTAAGTAATGTGCATTTGCTCTGTCCCCTTTTTTATACACAGAACCAATCTAGCATGCAGAGCTTTGAAGGCAGTCACTTACAGTACCTGAAAAGGAATGCACTTAAACTCTACTTATTTATTTATTAAACAGATAGGTTTAATAGGTGTGCAAGCAAAAGAAACTGAGGAATCAGGAATAAAACTAGCTGGCAAGTAGATTTAGAAGATCAAATGCTCACTTTTTGTCCACAGAAAGTACTTTCACATAACATAGGAGGAATGGAAATATCTCACTGGCCTAAACTGAATTGTCACCATTTTATTGTCATCTTTCAATCTTCCTTAAACTCTTTGGGAATCTGCAAATAACAGCAAACTATATTCTGTTCATGATATTTTAGAGGAAGATTAATGTGTACTCTTCTCCTGTTCTAAATGCAGTGCTGGGATGCCACAACCCTTTGTGGGGCCTTGATTTTCAAAAGTAGCATAGAAACTGTGCTGCAATCATTCAAAATTACACTGAGCTCTATAGTCCTCTATTACAGTAATTTTTCAATACTTGCCATCCCTACTTTTACAGCACAGTTGCACTCAAGATCATAACAGGCCTTGGATAATAGAAATAATACTGGTTATTGTAATCCCTCTGACACAAGCTTGCCTAGCAGTAGCCAGAGTAGCCTCCCATTAACTTCCCATTATGCTTAGTGTCATTCTGCTGTTGCTGTGCTATCACTCTCAACACGTCTCTCTGCAAAAACAGCCTCTCTATTTTACAGTGAGGTATCAGCTAAACATCAGTGAACATCCTTGTAAACAGACAGGGGAGTGTGCAGGGGACAAAACCAAGCACTAGTGAACAAGAAAACAGGCAAGACATGAACCAAGGAATCTCCTGTGTAAAAGTGAGTCCAACTGACCCCCTGGATTTCTATCAGAGTGATGAAGTATCTGGTGAAATTAAAATATTTCCTCACATGCAGACACTGATTGAGATTTCTTTTTATATTCATCTCCTGGTAACTGATTAAGTAAATTTTATATGTTTTCAACTACAACAGGGTATAATCTCTAATATTGACTCAGTTGAGTCATAGTAGAGTGAATTAGTTCCTCACTCCATGTGTCACTTCTACCCGCTATGACATAATAAGGCCTTTTTTATGGTGATGATTTAATGAGGGAAGATCAGAAGTGCAGCATATATTTTTGATATTCAAATTCACTTGTAACTCAAAATATTTTTTTAAATAAGTGCTGATTGATTGGTATGTTTTCTAAATAATGTTTATATTCTGTGTGTAACAACACAATGACAAATAGAAATGAAGGCTAAATCTAATTTTAAGAAAAATGCTTATTTTAACAATCTGTAAGGCACTTTGAACAGCCTGTGTGATTATGCTGGTTTTAAAAATAAATTTTAAAAAAAGGATATTGAATAAGAATTCAAGAATTTAGCTTCTTAGGTATTTTCATTATCATAAACTAGCAGTTTTTATTAAAATCCAGATGGACTGGAAAGTAATAGATATAGCTTCTTCTTTTATTCACACTGGATATTCCTTTCATATAACTTATTGATATGAAATGGTTGCATTTTTGCAGGTAATGTTAAGAAACAGTAGGCTATGAATGCAAATGTATTTTGTAGCCTGAGAGGTCCATTCAAAACATTTGTCTAGGATTCATTCAGCTTCATTTTTATACAATTTCCATCCATGGTCACTGCAAGCTACTAGCACATTATTCAAGCAGATGCCAACCTGATGCAAACATTCATGGGTTCAGTGGCTTAGGGAACAGTCACAATTTACACCAGCTGACAAGCAGTCAACAGAAATGGGCCTATATTCATATAAAACCAAACTGAGTATAAATAATTTCTTACAATTAAGAATACAAGTTGAAAAGGTACACTTGCTGAAGGGATATCTATTTATTCAGTCCACCTCACACTGATGAAAGACTGAGTTTTCTGTTTTAAATGGTGCATTTAACACTCAGATTTATCATGGAAATGGTATTGTTGATACATCATTGTTCTCATGACACAGGAGTTCTTTGGGTCAAACCTATGTGCTTTTTATACAACAAGACTTTGAATATCATAGCCACTGCCAGAAATATATAAAAATGAATAATGCATTTTTCTTGGAAGAGAATTCAGGTAGAATGAGTTGAAAAATACTATATATAAAAAAGTGTTATACTAAATGCATAAATGAAAAGGTACTTCAATAAAATTCTTCCCCTAAGCCTGACTCAGACAGGGGAAACAGATATGAGAAAAACAAATACAGCTCCTATGTATGTTTCAGGTTTAATTTCTTTTTTGTTGCTCTATAGATAAACAACAAATTTAAAATGGAAGGTTCTTTTGATAATATATACATAAGTATTATGCTAAATAACCATTCCCTAAATCTTAAGGAAAAAATTTAGCTTGATACACTTCTGCAGACTTGTAGAGTTAGACTTTGAATTTAGATTTTGTTCAACTGTATACTTCAGGAATGCAAGTTTATGTATTTGTATGTGAATTACATAGGTGGTTTGTCATTGACTTTATATACTACTTATTTGTACCTACCCAGAGAGGCTGTAAAATCTCTCTCCTTGGAGACATTTCAAAATCCATGTGGACATGACCCTGGGTAATCTGCCCTGGTGGCCCTGCCTGAGCAGGGGGTTGGACCTCTGAAGGTCCCTGCCAATCTCATCCTGTCACTGATTAGGTATATGGAAAGATGGCTTCATCTACAAAAATTATAGTTATTATTAAGATATCTACTGACATAGCCACATGATTTAGAGAAACATGGAGCCTTAACTATAAAGCCAGTTGTTTAGTGATCTTCTAATGAAAACTGAAGATGTACCAAACCCCTGAAATACACCGAAAACATTGAATGCTATTTGGGGACTAGTTATGGTAAGGATGGGTTAAAGGTTTCCTTAAAGAAAGATCTCCCAGTTAGGATGATGGAGAACTTGCTTACATTACCCACCTACATCACATCAATTTATTTCACATTTACTTGTTCTATTTGTCAAACACTGAAATAGATTCTTTTCCCCCCAAGTTTATTTTAGTCATTACATGATAGCATATAGTCATTTTGGTATGCAGATATGAAAACTAGGAGCTTAAGCTGGAAATAAAGTGTTAAAAACCTGGTTCATATCTAAATTTCATTGTTTAGTGGGATAAATTACTTCAGTCCATTCACCTTGCATGTGCCTCCCATTCCTCTCCCACTGTAATTACCTTCACTGTTTATTGCACACAAGCCATTTCTATTACTAATCCACACTACTTCCACATGAGATATAGGAAACACAGCACCTGTTATTGATCTATATTTCATTAAATTATTTAATGTTATGCCTCAAGGGAAAATATTAGCAAAATGTTCTAAGGTAGATCAGGAAATCATTACAACAAGAATGGAAAAAATGTGACAAAAGAAAAATCCTGAGCTTAGAAAAGGTTAAAACATTTCATTCCTCAAGGTTCAGTTTGCACCCATCTTGTAAAGCATCCTCACTGTTAAAGAGAATTCTTTTTAATAAAAATAAAGAATGTTCTTGCCAACTTTGATGACGTAAGAAATCCAGGCTGTTTCATGAATGTAGAAAAGCTCAGGATACCACACAAAAGAACTGCATATCCTTGAGGACTCATGTAACACAAACAGAATGAAGTTCAGTAGTGCAGGAAAGGCAAAGCTAGAAAATTGGAAGCTATTAGCAAAACCATGTTCCTCAAGTTGAAAGATCACAAAATAGAAAATACGAAAGAATCAAATGTTTGTCACTGTGGGATTCAGAGTGAGATGACCAAGTGGGACACATCAGTCAGCAAGGTGACTTAAAGAAGCACCACAGACACACAGAAGTATTAATGCTACTCAAGCTGTACTCCTCTGTGTAATTCATCATATGCATTCAAATAATAGTACTGCAAACTGGAACCAGGTTCAGAGATGAGTTTTCTGAATGATCAAGAAAATGGATTCTTAGCAGGGCAAAGATGACCAGCCTCTCATTTTTACCCCAGCAAAACCAAGGTCAAGTGTGAAAGGCAGATTCACTTTGAAGGCAATCTGATATCTCAGCTAGAAACTCAAAGCACAACTGGGTTTCAGATAAGAAGAGTTCAGGAGACACCTTTTTACAGTTTGATCCTTGTAACAGAAATTTTCTGTCTCTGTTTATGGGAGTGAAAAGTAATTGCCTTTGAGGTACATGCTTGCAGATATGGAGTATATAACTGTAGAGAGCTTTGTTAGCAGTTTACATCAGCTAGGAAAAGAAACAATTTCTGTAGCATATCTGTAAACCAGGAACTTAAGAGACTGTACTTTTCTTTACATGTCTTTCTGTATTGTTTTTATAGCACATCAAAGATCTCTCATTAGAATTACATTGACAAAGAAGCCCATCACCACATCAGCTTATTACACCCAATTATAGAACCTGAGCTGCTTTGTTAAGGTATTCATTAACCTTTTCAGAACTTACAATAAGAAATCTAATCAAACAGAGGTGGTAGGGTGCGCTCTGAAATGAGAAAAGTTGTCATGTACAGTAAATTTTAATGCACTGACTTTTCTTAAATTAGCTGGTTTTATTAAATTGAATTAGGTGAATTTATTTTAATTAGCACCAGCTGTACAAAACAGGAATTATTCTGCACTGTAAAAATAGTATATGTTGTCTGGAATGAGTGTTACAGACTATTTTGACTTCTATTCAAATTAAAAGGGTAGCACTTATTAAATTCATTCTTTTTAATTTTGTGCCAGGTGTATTTGCATTCTTAAAGGAACAGCATAAGCAATTACAAGTAGACCTAATTAAGTTCTTTAGTATTTATCATTCTAGAAGTACATAACATGCTCGAAAATAAGTAGAGTGAAAGAGCAGACACTTTATAGAGCAATTTTACCAAAACAGTCAGTAGCTATCTTACAGTAGTGTCTTAGGAAATAGCCCTGTGAGAGTTCATTGGATATGAGCAGAAGCCAACTGCTGGGGGAGTCTGAGGCACTGTCTGAGGCCAATAAATCTAGAAAAATCCTCCTGTGAAGGTCAGTCTGCTTAAGAAAGTTGAAGAAAGGGTTCTTGGAAAGGGATAGTTGAATACAAGAGCTAATTTGATCAGTCTCCTGAAAGATGCAACATCTGGGATCTAGTCCCTTTTCCAATGGAAATTTAAATATTCTGTAGGAAATGAAACTGTTTCAACAGCAAAAACTGAGAGACCTCAGTACACTTTATAGACTGATATTTTTGAAATATACTTGGGATAAGAGAAATTATTTTGAACCTTTGTTCTGACAGATCAACATGGTTCCTTTTGATCTTTTTCTCCCTGTCATTTGTCCATATATTGTGTTGCACACATGAAATTTTCCCTCCTAAACACACCACTTCAGCTGAAACTATTTTCAATGATTTCTTTTTTAGACATCATTACAATTGCAGTTATCTTTTTTAGCTCCTCCTTCCAAACCTCTAACATATCTCCAGTACATCATTCCTGGCTGTGGGAGGACTCAACTGGAGTTAGTTTCAGAACAAAGTACTTTGGACTTAATCAGAAATGAAAGGCAATATTTCACCCACCATATGACTGTTGTTTTCACAGAGATTTTTTGTTCTCTCTCACTTTGTCCTCTTCCTTTTGTAGTTATAGCACTTTTTAAGAGGGGGTATTGATTCCAAAAATACAGAATTTAGTTGATGTTCATACACTCATCTCAATGTTGCTGAACCTTGCATGGTGATACTTAGGAACCTTGTGCAGCTGTGTTCTGTTGCACAATATCAAACTATTTGGAAAAAAATTGCAGCTGTGCATAAAATACTTAACCAGGTTAAACTTCTAAGCACTGTTAACACTTATCACTTAATCTTGTGCACTGAAAAATGGTTGTCAAATTTTTGAAACTCCCTGGTATACTGTCATCAAGACTTACCTTAAAGACGTAATTTTTAGATTGCAATACCAATTGATAAAAATCACAATTATTGCTGTATTTGCCCTATATGTAAGATATAAGAGAGTACATTGAGGGTTTTATGAAATATATAACATTTATTTGCCATAAGTTTGGCAAGTTGGTTTCTACCTCTTATATCAAATCCTTATAACCTGTCTCAATGATAACAGCCAGTTAATCACCACCAATTATTCAAGGGATTATTTCACATGCATAATTACAGTTTTTGGTTCACCAATTCCCTGTAAAGTATTGACCTATAAAAACTCCTGTTAACCTGACCTTGCTGTAAAATACATTATTAAATGACCAAAGCTATTAGTGAAGAGAACTAAAGGCCAATGTTTGAAGGACAGAGACAACTACCTCCACATTTAAATGCTGCTGGTACCACATGAAAGTGTGTATGAAGCCAAGGTCAATTAACTGATTGCATCCTGATTCTCAGTTGCTGATGTTGAACATATAAGGTTCAGCAAAATAAAATGTGAAGTCCTGTGTCTTGGGTGGAAGGATCCCACAGAAGGAGTAGAGATGTGAGACCAGGCAGAAGGAAAGTGACTCTGCAGGAAAAAACCTGAGGGTGCTGGTGGACAGCTTGGACCAGAGCCAGCAGTGTGCCCTTGAAACAAAAAATGGCCATCTGCATCCTGGGAGGAATTAGCAGGAATGCAGCCAGAAGCCTGAGAGATGTGATGCTTCTCCTCTGTTCAGCACTCGTGAGGCCACGTTCCAAGGGCTGTGTCTCATTTTGTGTCTCTGAGTACAAGATGGGCACAGGTGCAGTGGAATGAGGTCCTGCAAAGGGCTGGAAAGGTGGGGGTTGGATGGAGCACAGGGAACTGCAGGAGAGGATAAGAGCTGTCTTTGTTCAGCCTTGAGAAAAGAGACACGGGGGAGACCTCACTGCCACCTGCAACCACCTAGTGGGAGGATGTGGAGATGGAGCCAGATGCTTCCTGTGGAGGATACAGGCAGGACAACAGGCAGCAACACACGCTGGAGTGTGGGGAACTTTGACTAAATAGAAGAATAAATCTTTTTACAATGAAGGTAGCCAGATATGAACAAGGGTCCTGAGGACTTGTTGAACCTCCTTCCTTGGACTTATCCAAAACCTGTACAAGGTTCAGAGCAAACACAGAGCCAACTATACCCTGCCCTGAGTACCAGTTAGAACCAGAGATAACAAGGGTAGACTCTCACCACAAAGTGATTGTAAGTGTCTGTGAGTCTTCTGGGGACTCATACAAATTTCTGCACTGTTTTATTAATCTACTGTAAATGTGTCTTTTAAAGTCTTTTCTTCTGGTAATTCACTAGCATGCAATTCTTGCATTAATAAAATTTTTGCTCATGATAAATTCCAGGAGTGCTACTCAGCTGGTAACAAATAGGTATTAATGGTTTTCAAAACTTGGCTCCTAAAATGTAGCAATATTTGGTAATAATGGCCTCCAAAACGTAGAGCAGATGCTCACTTCATTTATTTTCAATAATTCAGTTATTATTCCTCTGTAATGAAGAGCATTTAAAAAGAGCTATCCTGGCTCAGTTCATGGGTAAGACATAACCTGGGAAAGCCTTCCATGCCATGTCTACCAGCAAACCCTCCCAATGCATTTCATCACATGCAGTTCTGGTTTTGGTGTTAATTTATAGCTTTTTGGACTTTGATACAGATTTAAGCATTGTTGGAGATTAGAAAAAGAAATGTAAAGAAAGAAAAATGAGAAGAGAACAAAAAAGAAAATAACATCTGAAATGCAAGTCTGATGCATAACCCCAAAATGAGTCAAACCATCATAAAAGACAGGATAATCCCAAGAAGCAGCGAGGAAAGCATTGTTTACATTGGTGTGGTTTGTAGTCATTTTGATTTTGCATGTAGTTCTGCTACTTCAAATATAGAGCCTCTGGGCATAGAAGAAGCATTCCTCAAAGCACCCTTTTCTTCCCTTTTTCTCCCAATGAACTCTTTGGTCTGCATCAACAAACTCTTTTGGCTACACCTGCCACTGAACAAACGTTCTGCAGTGTTCAACACCATCAAAGAGAAAATGAAAGACAAAGGTGCAATCCTTGCCTCTCAGTACCTTTGAGCTGCAGCTTTGCTTGGGGAAGTTGTCAAATTTCCTCCCTCTCCCTGTCACCCCCTCACATCCAAAAGCTGAACTCCTACTCCCTGGTGTTTTACACTCTCCTCACCATCTCACTCTCTTTATGAAATAAGGAAAGACAGAAGATTCTCAGGGAGCTCATGTGTAGAAGGGAAACAGTTTGATGCTGTCTTGATTCTTTACGTGAAGTATTGTAATATTTTTACTCTATTAGATGAAAATTTGAAATAGGAACTATTTCTATACAGACCAAGTCGTTTCTTAAATGTTTCATCTTTAAAAAAAAAAAAGTGAAATAATGTGAAACTAGCCAGGTGACAGCTTAAGGGATAAGAAATGGTTAGAAAACAATGAGGATCTGGGTCTGGACTTCTTTGTTTGTGGTAGGATTTTTTTGCTTGTTTTTTAAAAATTAAAGTAGAAAAGCACTATACATTTGGAGAGACTTAAGGATGATTTTTACAACTGAAATGTGACAAGAAGATTATAGGTTTACAATTATTCGTGGTGTGTAGTGGACAAAAACTGGCACATGGACAATTCAAAAGAATGTGCTTGAATATATTTTTGAAATTAATATCTGCAACAGTGTGTTGACTGAATTTGAAGAAAGTTAGGAAAATTGGTCCTGCATTCCTGAGGAAATTCAGAATTTAAAACATATTGTCAAAGACCATATAATGAATTAGTTCCATATAGAAAATCAATAATAATCTGTTCAGCTCAAGTGTACAAATGTCCTCAGTGTCACAAATGATCTCCCACCAGAAATGACATGTCCTGCTCAGCAAATGTGCTCCAGGACAACAAGTAGCTTATAAAAAAAAACCAGTCTTCTCCCCTCCCACTAAATAAAAAGCTAAATTCTTCACAGTAGATTATTTGGTTCTGCATTCATAGTCATACATCTCTGAATACATCACATAAAATTTAGTTCAGCCAGTAATTTCTGTAAGAGGCAGGCTCAGGTCAGAGCCAGCACTGCACATTGAGGGTTCTTCCATTTGTGGCAAGTGACAAAAGTTAAGCAGGAGCTGAAGAAGTACAGAGGAAGCACAGGAGGATCATAAATGAGTATTATGTAAAAAGCTTTTACGTTTTTACTGTATTAACTTAAAGCATCCTAAGCTTCAGCGGAAAGCTGGAATTGTGTGTTGTCGTGGATGACATCATGCATCAAATGTGCTATTTTAGGAGGCTAGGGAAGCCAAGAAGAGCTGATGAAAGAGCTACCTCAGTGCTTAGAAATAAAGCAGAAAGGCCAAGGGGGCAGAAGAATGGTCTTTCTGCCATTCTTCAGGATGAAGATGGTTTATCCATCCTCAGGATGAGGAGGAGAGGAGAGGAGAGGATGGTTTATCAGCAGCAGCAAGCGCCTGGCTGGAGCGAGGCTGGGCCTCTCCTGACAGGTGCCAGGGCACTGCAGGTGCCTGCATGGCTGCAGGAATAACTTGGCTTTCTGGCAATAGGCAGCAGGCATTGTGCTTGAGGCAACGTGCTTGAGGAGGGGGTTTCAAACCCCCCCTTCCTGACTTCTGATAAAGACTCCAAACATCTTTCAGGCCCTGCTGGGACTGAAGGATTCATCCTACAAGATGGATTATTGCAGTTTGGGGGCTGGGGGTGGAAGAAAAAATCCCCAAAGGAACCCTAGAGTATATCACTCCTCACTTAATTTCAGTAGTGAATTACTGCTTTAAACAGAGCAGAGTATAAGCTTATCATAATTTCCTCCTTTCATTTTAACCATCATCCTTTTTACTTGAGAATAAGCTTTTAAGCAGACATACATGAAGAAAAAAACTCACTAACTAGTTTGATCTACCTGCTTTTCTGAAAATTGGAAGACTGAGAACTGAAAAAGAATCAAAATGTAATGATTTACACAACTCTGTTTGGTCTGTCTTTAGCAGTCACTCTGTGTGCACCTTTCAAGAAGGTTCTCAAGCAGAATTTCACAGGACTGTAAATATTTTGGTAGATGTAGAGGAGAAAAATAATTGTTCTGCTCTGATCCTATTCTTCCATTTGGAAAAGATAGGAAATCCATTATCTAAGGAAATCACTTGTCCACAGGAATGGACATGGCAGTTACTTTATGCAGCAATGCAAATATGAGAAGCTCCTTTAATTCAAAATCCCTGAATAAAAGAAGCATGTGTGAGTGCTGTCACATTACATACTGCTCTTCGGAAATTAAATAAAACAAATTATTTAATCACCATTTGAACTTGTTTCTCATAGTCATGTTCTGGGGAAGGTGAGAATTTAGTTATCTGTTAATGAGCTGAATATATTTTGAAAAGAGGAATACTACAATGATGCTGGATCATCCGAATGCTGAAATATAGGCAGACAGCAGATGGGATAGAGTGTTCATAAGTAAATTAAGCTTTATTACTTTTCCTTTGTATTTGCTTAAAGCATATTTGTGAATTCATAAAAATAATTCCTCTGGCTAAACGAACTTTTTAATTACCTGATGTTCAGTGATACAGAGAAATGTAATATCTGTGACAAGACTGGTATCCAATTGTTCATTTAATTCAGCATCTGCACCGTTGCTAGGGAATGTATTCACTTCTCATCTGTTTCTCAACATGTGAAACTGTTCCTAATATTAATATTAAGGGTACCATGCATTTTAGATGACAACAGGTTTGTTTGCAGCTCAAGTCTTTGTAGATAAATCAAGCAGAAGTCTGTGGTATCTACCCTTACCACTATGGTAAGTTATAAAAGGCTTAAAAGGTCTGAATTTTAGAGTGCTCTGTAGAAATTACTCTTTCTTATTAAATAGTTATTCCAATGTAAGTGTCTCATAAGAAATTGTCAGATTGCACAGTGAAAGCATTCAAGAATGGCTTAACCACTGCTGCAAGACAGAATTTGGAGAGATTTTTTTGTTTCATTCTGCAAAATGGCTGTTTGCTTTGTACTGATAACCTGTCTCAGCAGCTTCAGAGCAGAGACTTGACGCATGCTCACTTCTTACTAGACTGAGAATAAGCTGCAGTTGTGCAGTGCCTAATTATTTTTTTAAAATCTGATCGTGTATCTAGAGAAAGATAAGTGATTTGGTCTCCTCAAAACACTGAGCACTCAGAGTTCCTTTGAAAATGCATAGCAACACTGGAATTTCTAGTCTGGGAAGAAAACTGACATTCAGGGAAATTTCCTTTAAAGGCAAAGGTCTAAATGTGATAACTTATAAAATAAGTTTGTTTTTTTCCTTGCTGAGCTTCTTCTAAAAGAATCCATGCAGAATCCATGCAGATTGCTAGCAAAATTCTTCTGTATATGAGTAATACAAGCAAAAAACTGCAGAATAATTTAAAACTGAAGAATCCTCTGTGGAAATAAGTAGTTATCTCAAGAGAATTATTTTATGCAAAGGTAATAAATCTATTCAGTAAGCAAACCAATGAAAAACAATAAATGAGCCATAAGCACAGGAAGCAATAAAAATTTAGCAGAACTGCCATCCAAGGCAGCAAAACAACTAATCACAGTGCATAAGAGAAAAACACTGTCTATTAGGAGAGTTTCAGCTGCTAATGGGTGTGAAGAATGTTTAGGTTTGCTGTAGAGAGAGTCATTTTGCTGGCAGTGCACAACAAAGATGGAACTCTAAAGACTGTATGAAGCTTTCAAATGCTGTTTGAGAGTTGATGAAATAGAGTTTTATTTTCACAGACTGCTCTGTGTGTAATAAATGTATCAAGAATTGAATATGCAACTTCCACATATAGTTGGCATGAGTGGCATGATAATAACAGACACTGCAACAAGTTAGGGAAAGCACATTTGGAGAAGGAAATAAATGATCAGCAACATGTTCTAGCAATATTAACAGAAAGGAACAAGTCAGTAGTACTAGTGCCATCCATGGTAAAGTACCAGCAAGTAGGAAATTTGTGCCTTTGTTAATAAAACAGCTGCATTTTCACTTTTGCTCCATAAAGAATATTTTTATATTTTACAATGCAGGCAGTATGCAAATACCTGCTGAAATAATTCAGAATGATAGCATAGGGCTAAAGACAAGCATTAATCTTGACTGAATTACATGTTGATCATTAATGTAAATCAAGCTCTAATTCTTATTCTTTAAATAGACTTTTAAAGTGCCATAATATATAAAGGTGATTGGATCTAATGCACTGAGATGATCTAGATTCCTCACCTGCCTTCTGAAAGAGCTATGAGATACCTACTAGATGCTTGCAATCTGAATGATGCACTGAAAACCAAGTTAATAATGGCTGTAATAGAAATATTTCTTAAAGCAAATTCCATTAGTGTGAGAATGATTTTTCTTCTTCTGTATAGAAAACTACTATATGGACTGAGATATTTCCTAGGCAAGTAAGAAGCATTGTGTATTTTTGACAATAGACCAAGGTCCCTGAAAGTAAAAAAGTAACATGACAACTCCATGACATGGGTATCTTTCCTGCTAAAGACTGAACAGCAAGACTTCCTATTTTCTACCAAAAAGCCACAACCTATTTCCCATTTTACTACATGAAATAGGGCAAGATAGGCACCAAATCACTGAATCTGCTCCTGGTATTTAAGAAAACAAATGAATAATTTGATCCCATTAGGAAAATACCAAATCATGAACATTTATGAAGGAAAGGACTAAGAGCTCACCAAGGCATTTAAGTCTCTATCTAAGAAAAAACCAATAAAATTGAAGGAAGGAAGTGTAAGTCTAGCAGCAAAAGATAATCTAGAAAGAAATGCAGGATGGAAAATTTTGACCTGGAAATAAGGTACATATTTTAAGGTTGATTAATCTTTGAAGTAAAATACCAAATGGTACCATCACCACCCTCCCAACACCAGTACATTTTTTTTCTTCTTGGTATCTCCCAATCAGAATCAGATGGAGATTAAAGTACATAATATCAGTGTTAGCAAAATAAAATACAAGGGCCAGTGATACACAGGAGGCTAAATCAGATTACTTCGTTATGCTACTGTGCCTCAAACTGTGAAAGCTTACTCTTAAAGAAAAAAAGAAAAATCTTTTTCTGGTCTCACACAATATTAATATGTTGCACTATTTCACTTAACAGAGTTCAGCTATTTGAGTGATGCTTTCCCTATGACACACACACAGCTTGACAGTCAATGTCTACCATAAGGACAAAGGACAAATACCACATCAAAGGCAGAATTGCTCTGATCCCAGATCTCTCATTGAGCAAGCATCAGAAAGTAAATACACAGGATAGATAGACTTTTGCCTGAAATAAGTATTGTTTGGGTTGAAGGGACCTTAAAGATGATCTTGTTTGTACACACTGCCATGGGCAGGGACACCTTCCACCAGACCAGGTTTCTCTGAGCCCTGTCCAGCCTGGCCTTGGACACTTCCAGGGATGGGGCATCCACAGCTTCTCTGGGCAACCTGTGCCAGGGCCTCACCATCCTCACAGAGAAGAATTTTTTTCTAAAATCTAGTCTAAACCTACTCTCCTTCAGTTTAAAGCCATTACTCCATTGCTGCCATTGATGAAGTATCCTCTCTATTTCATTAAAAATTAAATAAAGACCCAAGGGGTTGAAGGAAAATGGATTTTTCATTTTTCTCCCTTTTGCTCTTGAGAATGATTTATGAAGTACAAGTGCATTCATAAAATAGATACTATAGCCTGGAGAAAATAAACTAGATATTATTCAATTGTTAGTGATTCATAATATAAATGGCCACCACCAATTTCACATTGTTTGTTAGAATCATTTTTAACACATAACTCTCACTCAAACCATGAGCATTTGACCAGTCTGGGTCAGCTGTCCTGGCCATGCTCCCTCCCATTGTCTTGTGCACTTGTTCAAGGACAGAGCATGAGACACTGAAAAGTCCTTGACCTAGGGAAGCACTACTTAGCAACAACCACAGCATCAGTCTATTATCAACATTATTCCTATATTAAATCCAAAACACAGCACTGTACCAGCTACTAAAAAGAAAATTAACTGTATCTGTGACATAACCAAAGCAATTTAAAGATATATTGAATGGGGCTTTTGTTGTTGCTGATGTCAAATGTGCAGTCAAATTAACAGTAGTGGGTTTTTAATGGACATCAGTCTAATAAAACCAGGCGAAAATACAGCTTTTCTGATTTTAGAAAAATGGTTTGAAACTTAATGAAAGCCTATGTTTTTGTATAAGGTCTTGACTTGTTCTGTCTTGCCATTTCAGACACAGCTACTGACAGCTGCTACACATGTATTTAAAGTTCAATAAATAGCCACTGGCAGTAGTATTGCAAGGAGCTGTATGTAAACATCACCTCTGCAACACTTCTTTTTCATTCACTCCTGGCTGCAGAACTACAGCTACTGCAGCAAAGCTTTCAAAGAGTTCACATTTACTGCAGCTGTGTCAGAAACACAATTACCCTACACAAGAGCATCTCCAATGTTTAATTAATGATGAGACAAAGAGTGCATTAGACATTCCATTTGTAGGAGACAAAGTGATCCAAGCCCCATCATGTAAATATCACCGAGCTCCACGAGCATGTGCAAGGAGCATAGAAGGGGAAAATTATGAGATCCAACACAGCTGCCAAACCTTGCTGAGGCTGGAGTTATTCTTGCTTCATAGGGCTGATGTTTCATGAGGTGACTCCTCTTAGTACCTGCTGTTCAGTCCCAGTGTTTGGTAAATTCTGGAAGCTCTGGCACGTGTGAGGAGCAGGCATTTACTGAAGGTAAGGGTGTGAGGATCCCTGCTTTGTCACACCAGGGAGGCCAATCAAATGCAGCACAACTGGCTGTCTAGAGAAGTCATGCTCCAGGCAGGAGCAGAAACAGCAGCAAGAGTCTTTCCTCCTATTAACAAGACAAGTCCACTGAGAACCAATCAGCCCTGCCACTGCAGAGCCAGAGTGAGCGTTGTTCTGCACTAATAGACTGGAAGAAAGTAAATAATGACTTTTTAGTATTCTGAAAGATCTCTCTAAATCACAGAAGGCTCTAATAGCATAGTTACACATTTAAAAGTAATATTCACATTTCAGTAACATGAAATGCTGGGAATGATTCACAGAGTAGGTTTCAAAGCCTTCCCATTCCCCACCACATCAACAAATAGCAAGAAGCTGTTACAGAAAATGCTTTTTGCTCTACAAACATGATAGCTTTTGTTTAGTGCCTCACCAGTTGGCCTCTAAACAATTACTGAAATAGCATTTTTAATCTGAGCACTAAATTCAGCTAAGTATTTTAAGAAAGGCAGCGAATTTAGGAAGGATGCAAATCACACATCAGTGTGCTTATATTTCTTCCTCATTAGAAGCCTACAACAACCCCAGGCAAAAGCCAAGTGGCTGCTTGCACATGGATGGGGCAAGGATGCATCTCTGCAATATCTGTCTTATCTAGATCTCTGGAGAGCATCAAAATTGAACTTTGGCTCAGCACAGCTCAATCTGCTGAACTTCTGGGGTGTGCCAGTCATACAAAAAAGGACACATTTTACAAGAAAGGGAAATGTGTTTAAAGTCTTGTGCATATGACAATATTAAACAATCTCATTTTTCTGATAACCACAAATTTGGTAGCATTCCAAGAATTAAAACTGAGCTCAAGAATAAACCTCCAGTGGCATTGGAGGTTGCTTTGAACATGGCAAACAACAAAAGGACAAAGCAATATTTGGAAACTGGCTGAAAACAATTATGACCAAATGTTGTGAGTCCAGGCAGTGTCTGCACATGCACACTGAGGTACAGCCAGGCCAGTTTCAACAGGACATTCACAGTATTTGCAATGGGCATTATTTGTAATATTTTAGAACAACTGCATCACGTGAACATTACTGTCCATTAACATTAGAATTGTATGTAGCTTAACAATGATACCATGTGTAAGTGCTATTTAATCAGGACTTTTTTCTCCAACATTGTTTTCACATAGTGTCAGAAATCATTGATTTTGACATTGAATACAGCTGATTTTCTAAAATAAGCAAAATTCACCACCCTACATGAAACAAAGTTTATCAAGACTGGTACGTTTGGATTAACAGTGCAACAATGCATTTCTCTGGGAAAGACTGGGCTATTCTAAACAGACCAGCCCTTTTCTTTCATATGCTTGACTTGCCCCTGCAGATTAACTTTCCCAACAGCTCTTCACTGAGAAAATTTGTTCTTTTGGGGGGCAGCATCTTTGACAGTATTGCTGAAATGGCACGTGAGTGACCTTCTGATATAATACTGTAGTTAAAGTTTTCCAGCTGACTACAGGGTCCTACACAATAAAACTTCTGCTCTGCAATTCCAGAAAGGTTTCATCATGGATGGAGAAACAAACTCCTCAGGAAAGAGCTACTTGCTTCAATGAACAACCACTGCAGTGCAAAACCTAAGAGCTTCTGCACCTTAAATCATCTAATTGATTTTAAACCTAGAGCTGTTGGTTACAAGCTATTTTCTTAGAAATCTTATCCAATCCAATTCATCTATTCTTACTTTTATTTAAAACACATTATTGACAGAGCCTTTATTTAAAGTGTTAGAATAACTGAGTGGAAAAAAGTAACAATGAGAAGGCAATGATCCAGAAGAGACAGCTTTCCTCAGATTTCACAGTTAAAGCATCATGTTCCAACAGGCAGACAAAGAACACAGTAATTTGTAGCCACATCCCATATGCTCCTTCCTGCTTCCTCTTCTCCTCCCACCAGATTCATACACTGCATTACTTTGGTTTTAAGGACCAGAACTCCTTAAAAACTGTCTTTCAGCCTGGATTCTATTGGCAATTAAACCACCACATTGTTCAGATATATACAAGCCAAATTAGACATAAATGAAAACAAAACAAAACACAAGAAAACCAATAAATACCATTAGTTGTATAACTCAAAATATAACTGCACAATGGCTGTTAGTATGATCCACACCTCTTCTATAAGACACAACCCCTAATATATCACTGCCTATTTCACATATGCAATAAGCCAAAAAAGCTGCGAGGGATGTGGTGTGATTACTCAATAACTTCATTAACTTTAGAAAGTACACAGAGATAAATTATACAGTGCAGAATATCATGTACCTCAAACAAGCTTCTATTTTTCTCAGAATGTTAATAAAAGCTTTAAGACATATTAAAAAAAATAAAAAAGATAATTATCTTGGGATAAGTAGTGATTTTATGCCTAGGCCTCGTGCATCACCCAGCTGAATATGCAGCACAGGTAACAAACAGGGCCAAGAGCAGAGGGCTGCATCTGCCAACACCAAATCTCTACAGGAAGAAAAATTTATTCTTTATTAATAATGTCTTCATTGAAAAACAGTGAGTCAGGAACTCCTGCAGAGTTTTCATCTATTCAGCAGACAGTGTGGCATCATCCTGTCCCACACTGGTGCCCTTGTAATAGTCCAGCTTTGAAACTCACCTGCAAAGCTTAGTTCCCAGGTTCCCCCAGAATCTAAGGGGGCTGCCATCACTCTGCTCATCCACGCTGTCACCCACTGCCAAGGTGCCTACTCAGGCTGGAGTTGGGATGTCTCTTGTGGGTGGGGCAGATTTCACTCCTGTTTTCCAAGCTCCAGCCACAGGTGATGTGCCCCACAGGTAGCAAGGAGGCCCCCAGGAGGGACAGAATGCTTTCAGAAGCCTTCCATGCCTTCTGAAAGGTTCTCTATAATGGCCATTTCCTAGATGGTAGTTATATTCCAGCATAATGATCCATGCTGCACCAAAATGAAATGTATACTCAAACACTTCATTTGATTTTCTTTCTCTTCTTAAGGGAATATAAAAACGTAGATGTGGGATCCAATGAGTCAGTAGACCCAAAGAGAGGAGAATCAGAGTACTAAGAAATGACATTGTAACAGTATCAAGAATTATCATAGCACTAATGATTGTGAACATCATTATTTGTTACCTTCCAAGCAATAATTCAGAGTGTGTGTGGATGAATCAGTGAGTGTTCAGTGTTAATGTGGGGGCAGAGAAGCACTGGGCAGCAGTGTAATGCCTAAAGAGGCTCCTAGAACAGAGGCTAGACAGAGTTAAAGGAATAAAGTAAGTATTTATTAAAAGGCCTTTAAAGGACACACCTTGGACAGTATAAGACCTGTCTGTGGCTCCACCCAAGATGAACCAAAATGCACACAAGATGGATGACCAGTCACGAGTTTTCACACTTTTATAAGTTTTGGTCCATTTACATATTGGGGTTAATTGTCCAATTACAGCTACAGATTATGAAGTCCCATCCTCGCAGACTGCTCTCCTCAGTTTACTGTTGTTTATATTTTTTGGGCCTAAAGCTGCACCAGTGTCCTTGGTTCTCAGGCTGGAAAAGGGTTGTTTTTCCTGACTAAACTGTGAAGAGAACTTGTTAACACTTCATATGAAGTTCAGAGTCACACACTAAGGCAGTACAGAATCTAAAAAATATGAAAGCTAAAATTTAAGGCGTCAGTGCAGTGTGTCCCTCTGCCTATGGGAGCCCCAAGTGTTCTCTTCACAGCTCAGCCACATTGTGCAGCAATGAGGTGGGAGAAGGGCAGTGCCAGCAGGGCACTGCTGTCCTCAGCAAAGGGCTGATACCTCGGGACCTGTGGCTCCTCTGGAAATTAGCTCACAGAAAACTAAGGAAAGACATGATTGCTAACACGATGCTCACCAAAATGCTCCTTGATAGAATGTGGCTGACACATGTGAATCAAATACAAGGGGGAAAATTCCCATTCTGAATTAGAATGGCCTAAGAAATGACCCAGATTTCTTTATTAGGAGACGTAGTACAAAATATTAGAACAAATTTTCTATTTTAAAGACAGATATGCATTTCCAGGATAAATAAAACCATCTGAATAATCTGAGCATTGTATTTTTATCACTACTGTTAGATTTGTAATAATAATATTAAATTATATGTAAGTTCCAGTTTTAAGGCATTGGACACAAAATTCAGTGACCAAGGGGGCCCAAACATGTTTTTAAGTACTACAGAAAATATATATGAGACTGAAAATAGTATAGCTGATCTCTTTCACAAAGAGCTTATTATCCAACAAGTTAGGATGGAGATTCAGTAATGGAGCACATGAATGTGCAGGAAGGGTTAGAGCTGGCTCTGAGGAATGTGACAAAGAGTAGGAGGAAAACGTGGTAAAAAGTCAATATAGAAGTACAAAATGGCATGAAAAAAGAGGCAAAGCTAAAAGGCAAACCTAATTTGGGGAAAATATGCAAAGGGTAAACAGATAAATGAAATGAGCTAATAGAAAAACACCAAGTTTATCAGGAGTTCGTAAGATGCTTTGGCTCCTGGAATGAGATGCAGTAAAATCCAGTGATGGGGCAGAATGACTTCAAGAGAAAAAAGCTAATAATAAAAGCTAAATGCTTGGAGTTGTGGGAATGGAAGATTTCTCATCAGATCTCTATAAAACAATTACCAAGGAAGGAGAAAAGACAGATATTTGCTGTATTATATAATGAAAACTGTAAGGTTCAGGTAAGAAAATGGACAGAAAATAAAACAAACCAAAAAAAACCCCACAAGGTAATATGCAAGATCTGGAAAGGAAAAGTGCAGTCATCAGTGGAAATCAAGGAAAAGATAATTGAAAAATTCAGAGAAAACATGATGAGAAGGCCAATTTTAAAAACAGAGCTGTGTAGCATATTTAATATTTATTTATTTAGTCTTGGTTTTAAAGTACCTTGATTTTAAAGCCTGTCAGAACAATCTCCCACTGTTGGAAAACAAGCATCATTTGCATAAAAAAATGGATTAATTTTTTTAATATTTGTCACAAATTTTTTGGTGTTATCTAAGCGATTGCCTTTTTGCATTAAAATATAAATACCTACTCAGTGATGTATTACATCTCCTTTGTCTTTCTATTTACTCCACACAGAACATTTTGCACAGAAAACAATACCATGTCAATAAAGGTTTTATGTACACACACCCTCCCTCCTTCATTTCATTTACAACAGTGAGAATTTTTGTGCTGTATTCTGCAAATACATGGACTATTGTACAAAATTGATACTTTAGCCTTTTCAGCATTCTCTTCAGGATAGGCAAGTCCAGGGCCTCTGCAGATACATTATGAAATGATTGATTCTGCAAGAGTATGCCTTGGTACTTTTCAACATTTTAATGATACAAAAATAAATTGAGTTTGGAAATTTCCATCATTCTTCCCTCTTTTCTCTCTAAGGAGAACATGTTACACTTTTTTTTTTTCCTCTCAAAGGAAAAAAAAAAGCAATCACACTTCAACCATTAATGTTCTCACTGAAATTGCAAAGCATCATACTAAATGTACCAGCATCCCTCTGACAGACATATAAGAGCACCTATTCACCAGTGTAATGGAAAAAGTTAGTGATTACATATACTGAAGTGATTGAGTTAACAATGACTCTAATGAAAGGAAAAAACCTTGATTAATAACAAGTGCCACTAAAAGAACAGATTGTTTTTAAGGAATGAATCACACAGAAAGTAGTAATACATTGTGTCCATATCCATTGGCTGGGAATTGGTAAGGGAAGAACACAAAGACAAATGTCTGAAGATCAGCAGCACTTTTGCTAGAAGGATTTAAGAATGAATTTCTCCCTCCTCCCCACGTGCAGATGTATGGGAGTAGGTATTTCATGATGATACATTTCTGGAAATCTCTTTCATGTTAACTGTGCTGCTCCTTTAATGGTTTGTACTTTGTGTTAAAGTGAGGAGGGTGCAGGTGGTTCTACTACCAAGCACTGCTTTTGTATTTTAAGTCAGCATATTATTTCTATAAATCAAATACTGTGCCTTTGCATACTCCTAAATCCTGAAGTGTGCACACACCCCTATTTGAATAATTTTAATTCAGTAACACACAAGGCAGGAAAATCTTTTCATCATTAGATAAGGGGAAACTCCAAGGGATACAACACGAGTTTTAGGGTAATGACCAACATTTGCATGCAAGCAATGCTCAAAAGCAAAGAAAACAAATCAGATTCTAAATGAATCAATTATTGTGGTTCCATAAACCTTTTCTACATTTATTGAGATATCTTGTTTTTTCTAAAAGTGAAAATGTACTGATTTAAAGATCATAAAACACTGTCATACCTCAGCTGTGCTGGTTATCTCATGATACCATTGAAAGATTTGTACCAGGTAAAGCCTGAGGACTGCCCAAACAAGAAAATCCCATGCAGCTGATAAAATTTTATACAGCCATCAATAGAAGACTGTTAGGCATCTTCTTGTAAATCAGCTGTTTGTTATTTATAGTAAATACTGACAAAGAGAACTTGAGAAAGATTTTCAGTCAAAATAAAGGAAGCCATTTTAAAAGAAAACCCTGAACTCTGAATATTTTTTCCTCTGCTTTCTAAATAAGAAAAAAATTATTTGAGGCAATGTCTGAATCAGAAGTGATAGTTTTGGAGAAAATAGTGTTTAATGAAGTACATAGATCAGCTTTGTAAAAAATATTTTAGAAGTCACCAGATCTCACTCCAAAATAACTTTGCTATTTTACCATAAAATTGTTGATCATTACTGATGGATACTTCCTAGGCAGATTTAACCACTACCCACGTGAGACTGACAACACACAGACATAAGACACCAGTTTTCTGTGAAAGCAAGGGATAAATACACCTCCTCTCCCATGTAACTTCAGAGAGAACCAGGAACTGCAGCCACCACCAACAGCAATTCCACCATTCCCAGCAGTTTCAATCTGACAGTGCTAAACATCAAACACAAGCCTCATCTACACATTCTTGTGCCAGTTCTCCTGCATTTACCCACTATAGCAGCAGCATAAACCAAAGCAAATGCTGCTGAAATTTAGTTCTTGGTCAATATGGGAATTTGTGCTTGGACACTATTTTGTGCAATCAATGCACTGCATCCTTCACTTAAAAATATAATCCAACTAGGAGTTTCCCACTCCTTTCTCCTAAAACTTACAAAGCAGATGGGCTGTACACACACACAGACGTGTAGGAGAAACTCTGATAGCCACCAGGAAGTCTGGCTTCACCAGCAGCAGAGTGTAATGGAAAATCACCTGTGCTATTACAGTGTGCAGTTCTGGATATGGACTTAATCAACCCATTCCAGTGCTTCCAATTTGCATCAATTTTTCACTTGTTACAGTGCTTACATGAAATCATCATAGCTGGAATGACATATTTGATGCATATTTGTTTATAATCTTCTCTGTGAAGCAAACAGATCTACTTTCTTAAGAACTGCAATCCTAATCTCTTTTGCAATATCACTAACTAGATATTGGCTTTTTTTGTCCTGAAAACATCGAGATTTGTTACTCTGCAGCAAATTGTTTCAGACACAATGTCAGAGTATTGCAGCTTGAGAAACCTGCTTGGTGAAAACAAGAAAAAATCTGAACAGAGATAAAAATAAATAGACCCTTCCTACTGATTGCCACTGCTATAAAACCCCCATTTTCAAACCAGTATCTACACACTTCTTGTGGGGACCAGAGTAATTTATGTACTAAGAGTACATGAAACAGCTGAAATTAGTAATGGACTAATGAAGAATTTGAGAAACACTGCAAACTGTACTTTTCAAATGCGACAGGCTTTGCCTTTGCAGCATGCTTGTATATTCTGGCTCTGAATCAGCAGGACACTTAAGTAAATGTCTCAATAGGATAATTATGCCAATAAGTATAAAAGTCATTCCATTGATTTTAGTGGTGTGACTCAAATCTAAGTGCTTACATATTCCAGTATTTTTCTGCATAGTGACCTTTAGCAATCATCTAAACAGAAACACTTCCTTCTGTGTTTGTAGCTATTCCTGACCTCAAACAGAAGCTTTTTATTCCACAGATATCTCCATATTTTATTTTGAAAACAAGGTAATAGGCTTCCTTTCACTGTTTGAAACTGAGCTTCTTGCTGCTGCCATAAAACAGATCAGTAGGTTCAGTAGAATAGAAATAGGAATTGGGCATAATCCATATACTGATGACACTGTATTATTAATAAATTACCTACTATAAACTTTCCATGAATTATTAAAGCAAATAAATTCTATTTTAAAGTGTTATAGATACTAGATAATTTATAAATATGGGATCATTGAATTATAATTCAATCTTTCCCACAATCTCTGTCTGTACTTCTATTTCCAAATGACTTTGAAAATGTCCATCCAGTACTATTTGGTATGACTGTCCATACATGAACTTGAATGTCACCTGCAGAGCCAAGCCTGCTCTGTGTCTGATGGCCTGCAGGGACCACCAAAGGACAGTGGCTTATCCAGAATCTGCTCTTTGCCATGAAGAGGTTCTTTGCAGCACACTCTCTGAGAGCACATACTCACCCCTTCCAACACTTGGAGCAACACCTGTCCCTTGCTCCTGGATGATGAACTGTAATTGTATTTTAAAGAGACTGAGAAGGAAAAAAAAAAAACAACTAAGTGTGAAGGAGTACATCAAGTCCTCAAACAGCCTGTACTGGCAAGTAACCTGTCTTCTAGAAGTTCACTTTGCTCTCTCACAGCTGATGGCTCCCAGCAGTTCTGCCATCAGATTTCTGGAGAGGATCTCAAAGTGCTCTGAGTGAGGAATGACTGCAGACATGCCCTGCCTAAGGCAAATTTGGGGGTGCCAGAGCACTGAGCAAAGGCATGGCTAAGTGCCCAGCATGCTGATGTCAGAGTGCTGCTGCCTGAGCCCTGGTGAGATGCACTGAGACAGGTCTGAAACTTCCATTCCTACTTATACAGCCAGCCTGCACATAGGCAGAGATCCACTGGACAAGTTGTGCTGAAACTGCAAATTTTACACATCCCACTGATGAAAGGCAAGAGCTGGGTGACTGTAGCGTGTCTGTACCTACCCAGTTGAAAGAAAATCTTCCTGACACTGGGGATGTGAGAGAACAATTTTTTCCAAGGGGATTTCTGAAGGAGTCAGGGGGAGTAATGCCCTGAAAAATCTAGATTTCCTCAAGCTGCTGTCCCTAAACTTCTTGACACTACAAGGATCAAGCCATGCTGCTAAAACAGTTTGGATATATTCAGTATTATTATCTCATTATGTAAATTATGGTTTTTTACATGTAAAATCTTCTTAAATGAAGGAATAGAAAATAAAGAGACAAGTTGATTGCATTGAAATGATCTATTTTTCCAGCAAATACAATCCTGCTGGCTGTGGTTCAGAGAGAAATCAAAATAAATCTGCAGTAATTAAATTAAGAGCTTACACATGCTGTCTTGGTTTGGTTTTGTACAGTTTCTTCCCATAGTTGACACCTTTTTATAATTTTGGGGTTTTTTTTTAGCTGGAATTAACATGTACAACAAAGAATGGTGCCACCAAGACACTGTTACCACTGTTCTGACTTTCTCACCTACATAAGTCCTGGCCTGCTGCACCTGTTCTTCTTTTTTAATCCAAGTATTGAGCTACTTGGGTTAAACAAAAAATACATTACTTTGACATGACTACAGTTGTAGGTTTAAGATTTGGAAGAATGCCTGCCAGGGATTAGATGGGATCAGTCTGCTTACACACAGTTTTATCTAAGTCTCTAGAGACAGAACTTTAGCATCCTAAGCTACCTGAACACTATGTAACATTTAAAATCCAAGAAAATCTCAAGATAATTTTTCTGGGAATATAGAGGAGTTGCAGTAGAGGTTGCTGCAAGCAAAGAGCTTGCTGCTTATAATATTATTTCTGGTATTATTATTTGTTAGCTGTTACAAAAATGATTAGTACAATTATTTCTATTATTACTACACCATTATGTGCAGTCTTAAGTGAAGTGGAACTTGGAGAGCAGTATTTTAGAAGTCATGTACTACTGAGGAGCAGCATGAATGCTGTGCTCGGTCTCACAGCTCCAGCTCGAGAGTGCAGGGAGCTCAGACATGGGCACAAACTCTTGGAAGTTTGAGAAAAGGATCTGGAAACTACCATCTTGCTGCAAGCCTTGGTAGAATTTCATTGGGATAAAAGTCACTTTTGAGCTCTTGTACCTAGCATGATTTGAATTCCTCTAGTGCCTTGATATTTGTAGCCTCACTGATCACTGACAGCCTAAGGAGGGACACTCAGTGCTGATTTTCTTCTAAACCAGGCACCAAAGTCTTCAGCTCCAGCAGCATTCCCATGCCCTGGGAGCTGCTGTTTGGTGTGACAGGCCTCCCTTCTGCTGGAAAGCATTAACAGCCAGAAGATGAAAAGAACAGGATATGATTATGTTTTTGGAAGTATAACTGAAATTTGTCAGGCAGAAGATATATATTTAATCACTTACTGCCTTTTTGATGCTAGCAAAATGTATCACAGAAGGTACAATCCTTCTAATGCTAGCAAAAGCACATACTACTATTATTTATAGTATATAGTGATCAGCTTTATTTACTCCAAAAAATGTTTTATATATAAAATTATGGCCTATAGGCAGAAAACCAAAACTATAATAACACTAAGTATCTCTGGTCTTTGGTCAGCATTGATCTTTTGAATTATTCATTTTATCTTTCCTCTTACGGATTCACTGGTTTGCAGATGTTGGAAGAACCACAAAACATCTCTACCACATGTGCTTTTGGAAGCCTAAATGCAGACAGATTATTAAGCCAACTTAATACATCAGTGATTTGTAAAATAATACTTTAAAGATTGTAAAATAATTTGAACAGCATAAAAATACATTTATCTTAAAGGACAGAACTCTGGAATATTGTAAGAAACTGTCTCCATGGTGCATTACTGAAAAATTGCATTGCTGGAATTCTACAGCAACTCCATTTTTTTATTTTATGTACATAATTAAAGGAATAATGAAATTTCACTGCTAGATAATTCAATATTTCTCCAAGAAATGCTTTTATTTTGTCCTTAAAAACTATTTTTTTTATGTTATAAGTAGAAATAAGGAGAGTTCATGAGATCACAATTCAAATGGTAGTGTATATTTACATGTGATTTATAGTACTGGACAGTGTGAAAAAATCACCTTTACATCATAGATTTCCATTAGTATCAAAATGAGGTTTTGTTACACAAAAGACTAAGGAATAAAGTGTAGTATTGTCTGCTTTGGTATCTCTGTAAGTTATACTGACTCTGTAGTTCTTTCTGGGAATTACTATGAAGTAAATTGTTAATGGATTGTGAAGGGAAAGTTGGAATGGGGTTCCATTCCAGTGATACAAGTTGATGAGACACGAGCATAACAATTTGGCAAGCACATTCTGACACTGGATAATTCAGTAGTTACTGCCCTACATTAAGCCATCATAGTTAGGTGCAGCAAATTAGAATCAAAAGGTTTATGTTATCATACAGAGTACACTGTACAACTTAAACAAGATATTTATGGAATAATGGGGGAGGGAGTAAGAAAGAAAAAAAAAATAAAATGCCTGTCAAAGTGAGAGAAGACTTTGCTATTTGACATTTGAATTGCTGACTATTCCTCTTTATTGCTAATTTGCAATTGGGTCTAAACTTTCAACTGTTTAAAACTGATTGAACATTGAACACAGTCATTCTAAGAAAGTTTCTATATTCCAACAAGGTGAATACTGCTGTTAGGAAGTGTTAGTGTTTTTGTTTCCTTCTAATTGTTCAGGTTATTTCAAAATTTAGCTCAAGCTATTAAAAAGCTCAAGATAAACCAGAGCTCTGATAGAATAAGCAAAGATTATCTCTAAAAAGTAGAGTCCAGAGACTGGAAACTGTGACCATGAGCATTTTTTGAAACTAAACTCCATGGATGTCCAAGAGGGTCCACAAAAAAGGGAGGCCAGCAAAAGAATGGCTGGTTTCCACTGCCATAGTATAGCTGTTACATGCTACTTTTAGCTTAGGTTAAATTTTCTAGAACTAAATGCTCACAGAGATTCAGGAGGTTACTGTAATGTGTTATTAATGTTTGTAAATTGCTCTCACAACCTTTAATAAAAGTGAAAAGGACAGTGTTGTTGCCAACTATATTTCATTGATTGCCTGGAGATTCCCAGCAGTCAGTCTCCTGTTTCACTATGGCAATATTAATAGAGAATCTCTGATATGAGAACAGCAGAAATGAATGTTTAAGATCCTCAGAGCAAACCATCCACTGTATGGATGTAATCTCAAGCATTTCAAATGGTGCTATATCTAGAATAGAAACTGCAAAGCATGCTTTATCTTTTATGGCATATAAATCCACATATGTCTTGAAAGTATGAATACCCCAAAGATCCATTACACAAATTGTCCAGGAAACCACATTTCATCTGGAAGACCTGTAACCCTATCAAGACTTTGCAGTGGTGAGAAGCCACATGTTGACAGATATTTCATGTGCTTAAGAACTTCCCTGATTGTACAAGCTAACAGGAGTTTATGAAATCACAGCATAAGACACGGTTTATGAGGGTGATGTCTAATCACATACCTAGTACACTTAAGAACACAGATAAATCACATTCTTTCATCCATAGCATAAGGTTTGTTACTGTTCAATAAGCACAATAAGCTGCTCCAAAATCTACACAGATATTTTTCTGTGTTTACAGTTGAAACTGCAAATATAATAAACCATAAACATGATCCCAGCCAACCACAAGTGTGATAATGGGGTTTGGTTTTAAACACAGAAATTATAACCTGAAAGTAAATGTTCCTCTGGCTGCAGGATAGGTTTTCACATCAAATATCAGCATCTTCCACGCAAGCAGGATAAACATACCACAGGGAAGAGGGAGATATTCAGAGCACACAAGGAGGAAGCCAGTCTGATTCCCTGAGCAGAGCCCTGGAAATTCCCTGCATTCACAAATTTTCACTGTGGACCCTCACATGTTGGAAAGGTGCAGATTCTGACTAAAATGCCTCTCCCAAACTTGGCACATTAATTAGGCCTCTTTCTGTTGTAGAGTCTTCCAGAGAAGCTCACAAAGTGGCCTTCCCTTAGTCAGGGCACTTTCAATATCCTTTTTTTGACTGCAAAGCCGTGTATTTTCACTAGAATGTAAGGAACAATTTTATTTCAAAATTCCACCTTCGTGTTCATATCAGTCATTGGGCTAAAAAATCTCTTGTGTCAGTGAATGAGTTAAAAATTACTGAAGGATACAGACACTCAGACATCCCAGATACAACATTGTAATAATATAAGTCTTGATTTTGTTTCAAACCACAACAAAGCCAACTGTGTTCAGTATCAGTAGGGGTCCCAATTAAACTGCATACATAGTTAGCACATAACTCATTTTAGACACCATTTCAATGCAAGATTGTTTTAATGTTATCTGCACTAATCATAAGATAATTATGTTTATAAGAAGCTAATAATTACTAAGATTATCTGTTTAAAGTTGTTAACATGCCTCACCAACACATGAAGAAGCAGGAAGGTTTGGATGGTAAAAAAGTCAATTTTTCTTAAATAAGACAATATAAGAGACTCTATTAAAAAATAAATTTGAGATGTTTATCTATTGAAAGAAGAGCTTTGAAATGCAATTATGAGGAATCGAAAGAAAGTTGAAGACCTACAGACAAATCAAGTGTGTTTTATATTCAAATCCTATTAAGGGTAGTTAAATTAAAGCTTAATTAATTTTTTTGAAGATGGACCCTGTCAATAACTGATTCTATATAAGCATCCCATCTTGCTTCCACAAGCAATGGTAGGGAGTAATTTTTGTTAAATTATACCAATGTTTGTGGTTTTGTCATCTTTTTCAGTCTCAGAGACCAATACCATGAGAAATTTTAGCAGACGTGAGGTGGTAGATGGGCAACCTAGAAGACAACTGTGCTGTAAGACACAGTTACAGCAAGACAGGACTCAAAAACCTGGAAGTTATTTGGCAAACCTAAAGGATTTATATAGCAAAGCCAACAATCTACACATGTAAAATCTACACATGTAAAAGTAATTTCTGATAGAGGTTCCAAGATACAAACCCGGAATGCTTCTATCAGTGAGCCATTTCCATCATCAGCTCTGGATGTGGAGGGACAACTCCCCTCAGCAACAACTGTGCTTTAAAAACACACCTACTGAACCCAGTTTTACTTACTGCTGACAAATACCACTGGCAATTTTCTGCCTGGCCTATGGCTTTCCATGGTCTGATGATTAAACATTTTTTCCCAGCTACTTAATAACACCCTTTACACAGCTTGCAAAGCAAAACTATAAATAGCATCCTTGAGAGAGACCCTAGAGGAGATGTGTGGTTAACACTCCCAAACCAAATACATGATATTTTATGTTGAAAAGGTGAGAGGCCAACAAACTTTCTAACCTGCTGGTTTTCATATAAGGACCCTGAGGTGAAAGCATATTAAGGAGCCACTGAGCCTGCTCTGCACCAGCTAATATTAGTTTGAACTTGACCCTGGGAAGGGATGTGAGAATGCAGAGAAAATGAGTGGGCAAAAAAAGAAAAAAAGAACTGAGATCCCAATATTGTCTCTTGTGCATGTCAGCCGTGGCTGCAGGGGTGGCCACTGCAAGCTATACTTTTGCAGCTCAGGAAGGGTTTATGTTTTTCAAACCATATCTGCTTTACATCCTTAGCCTGTCAAGGCTAAATCACTTTACTACTCTTCTCTGTCACCTCTAGTTATGCCTGCCTTGCTGCATGTTGTTGGAATCCTAAGTGACATAGCAAAAGTCAATTCCAGGTATTTTGGGCAGATCTATTATCAACAACAAAGGATAGTACAGCTCTAAGTGCTGAAACAGTTTAAGCCTTTTAATACAGTTCCCAGTGTTGCATTATGCACATTTGAAGAACATAAATCAAGACTGACCCAAAAGTGAATTTTAAATAACTTCAGAAATGTTAATTATATTCAACTGTTCAGTATTAAGGTGTCAAAACTATCTTGCAGAGGACTCAGTAGTACAGAGAAGTACACTTAGCAACTCTCCTATCAGTCATTTGTGTCCTGTGGCTACATCAACAGTAAATCTCTTAAACACAAACAACAAAACCCTCAGCATATGCAAGGCCATACTGGTATGTCAGTACATATTCAGATGGTATGTACTGGTGTGTCAGTACATACAGATTCTTTACAATTAACATGCCTAACATGAACACATTTAGTACTCAACAAATAATTTTTTAATGTCATTGATTCTGGATTTTTTTTTAAAGCTACTTTCTGTTCCTTTGACAGATGTGCTATTCTGCATTTCATTATTTTCTCCTTACCTTGTTTTTTTGTTTTAGATAAGTGATGAGGCCTTCGAAAAAGATTAAGTACTGGCAGGCAAAGCAATGGCCCAAACACGGATTTAATTGGAACCTCAAATCCTGTGGAAAGAAAAAAAAAGAAATTAAACCATTAATAATTTAATTTTACTAGCAGACAGAGTGAGTTCATGTATCCTGTTTTCGGTAGCTTCCACTACACTTCTTTGTATTTCATTTCAATACGTACACTAGTCTAAACATGTTGGAAAAATAATCATTAACAGAAGATTTCAGGGGGGTGTGCACAGCTGCTAACACATGCCAATGGGGTTAGTTCTCATCTGGAGAAGTAGTCCACTGATGATTAGTAATGTCAGAATTTACTTGATTTAAGCTTTAAGTTCAAAAAGCACTTTTTTCTGAAAAACATAAGAATCTTCCCATGGTGTAGCATTCAAAATGCTGTTTCCTTATGCTGCTCTTTGCCCCATGAACATGTGACAGAGTACAACCATTATACAACAACATGACTCAAATGCAACCAAGTCATAATGCTAAACAATTCAAGACAAAAGATACTGAAAGAAATTCCATTTCTTTCAAGATTCAAAAGGGCTCTAAACATAAAAACCTCTGCAAAAGTAAATCATAAAAGCAATTTTTTAGAGAGTCAGAGGTTATAAGTTGCAGTATTGAGCAAGCGACAACCAAATAACCAACAGAATAAAGCAACACAGAGTATGAGTAACTTACTTATTTCTGCAAATAAGATATTTTTACATTAGTAATTTTTATTCAGACATACAGTACAAAAAATCTCAGGTACATCACAGAACATCTCTAATATTTTGTCAGAGAATTATGCTTTATATTTCAAAAGACTGCAAGACCAGACTCTTACACAGTATGTGGCATTAATACGATTATTTCAATGGACCAGGAATAACTTCCCATGTAACCAATCTGACCAACAGAGCTATAATTTTCCAAGCTCTCAAAGCTACACTGGGGAGGAGGCTTGTTTCATTTTCCTACTTTGCTGTTATTGCACAACAAGTATATATAAATTTAATTTGGGATTACAATCAGATTTATGTACCATGACCTCAGTCACACTAGGCCACTAGAATTTGGTAAGCGTTCTGTAGTAGGCAAGGAGTTATCATTAAGCGTGTTCAATTACATATATAGTTATTATTTAATGTGGCAAATATATCTAAAGCCTTTACAGAAAGTGGCATTTCAAACTGCTGTAAGACCATCATGCAAAAGCTCTTTGCATGATGATAGCTTGTATGGATATTGAATTTATTTTTTATTGTTTGTTGATTGAGTACTGCAAGATGCTATGTGGGTTTTAAAGACTAAACATGTCTATGACTCTGACAGCAATATTTTTCATTAAAGTTAATTTTCTGGAGAACAAATTTACTGAAATGTCTCTCCCAACGTCGCATCAGAAGCATTTTTTGGAATGAAGAGGTAATCTGTGGTCAAGATGATGATAATGTAAACGTTCCATGCTCAGATTATCTTGTACATCATTTCCTTTCCAGAACTGATTAGCTAAAGGCACAACAATGAGTATGTGACAGTCTGCTTGCAAAGCTGCTGGAGAGGGAAAGCAGAGGCAGATTCTTTGCATGGCATAGAGACTGTGTCAACAAAACCTGGATGTCTGTGCACAGTCCCCATCTGCCCCGTTATGCTCTCCCAGAAGCCCGGGGATCACAGCACAGACGCACAGAGAGGCTGTGCCAGAGCCAGAGCACAGCAGCTGATGAGGCAGGGCTGGTGCCCACCCCACCCAGGCAAACCTGAGCTCAGGCATTCAGCTCAGTGTCTGCGCCCTGCACCCACTGGTTCCAGTGGCTCCTGTGTTAGCCAGACCTTTTCTACTGCTCAGGTACCTCCACCTTGCCTCAGCCTGCAAGGTAAGGCAGAGGAGACAGGTGATGTCACTTCATTAAGTGCAAAGGCACCTAAAGAAAGGCTGGCAGGAGCACTGGGAATTTTAACTTAGAGCTGGAACCCAAAGTAGAAGCAGGCTACCCTGTCAGCTACAAAGCTGAAGTCCTAACATTCAGCCAAGGACATACCTGTGGATTTCTAACGTACCACAGAGAGAAAGCAACAATGCTCAGCCCTGGCAATTCAGCCTCAGTTATTTTTAGAGGTTTATGACTGTCTTTCCTCCTGAAATTCAGAAATGAGCTTGAGGGGAAAACAGGCTATTTCTACCTGAAAACAATTCTTGGTCCAAATATCACTCTTTCACTTACTTCTCCATCAATAAATAATTTTAAATACAACTACTGTGCTTCCTGGTGTTCATTTCAAAAATGTCTTGCAAACTGCAAGCTCTCTAAGCAGCACTGCTCCCTTTAGCACAAAGAAACATTTGAGTCAGTCATTTAATACATAGCCATTCAAAGATATTACTGAAGTTTCACAGGAGGCAATTTTAGAGCCTGGTGTTCTAAATGACACTCAGACACTGAGTCCCCACCTAATATTTATTTACCTATGAAGCTATAAAATAACAAACACAAAAATAACAGCAATCACAATAGACATCATTACACTTTTGTAGCAAAACCTGCCAGAAACAAGACAATATCCTATCCTGAGCAGTAAAAGCAGGACAGATCAGCTGTTAGGTCCCCTCTGAAAATATGTGAACCCTTGGGACATTCAGATGCTGTGCTGTATACGAGACAAAGGAACATGCCAGTTGGGAGCCATGAGAGCAATAATTGAAAAAAAACCCCAACAACGTTGTTCAATAGCCTTACTATAAATATACTTACTGATGCTTCAGGCATCGAAAATTCAATAAAGTGGTGAACAAATCTCACAATGTCTTCAAATTAATTTACATTCACAGAAATGTCACAAAGATAATTTTGAGGGCAACTGACTCCATCTAATTAACAAACTGAGCATTTATTTAGAGAGTGACTGCACTGATTGATTTACTGAAAACACATTCTGTACTGCTTTAACTGTTATATTACAACTACCAAAAATTTGAACCTTTGAAATTGTGCCACACCTCACCAAACTGCAATTTACTATGATATTAGATTTCTTAGAGGTTTACCATACCATGATGAATATGTGCTTGGAGTGGAACAAGAGAAGAAATGACAGCATCTCCTCCACAGTCTGTGTTTGTGAAAGAATATACTTGAAAGAAAGAGCATGCAAGAGCTTGACATGTCCTTGGGGTATGATTAAAAGCTCATGAAATAAAATAATTCAAAGACGACAGCTCTGACTTTAACCACCACTGGGGACAAGAGATCTTTCACTTAAGACATGCCAGTCATTCACAAGTACAACTGAAATCATACAGAAGATGCACTTTAAAACCCAGTGATTTAGATACAAACCCCAAACCACAAAGACCCTGTGGGTGACATAAAAATGCCACATAAAAAAAGTTTAAGTAGAGTTTCATTTTTTGTAATAATATTAGGCCAAAGTTTAAAAATGTAGCCATTTTAAATTGATAGGATTGAATGATAAAGAAAACTAATATAGATATAGATTAGTTTTATATGGATTTTTATATATATATAAATCCATAAAAAACCCCACAAAGAATATGATTCTTTATTAGAGAAGACATCTTCTCCCCCAGGCTGTTTCCTATCCAATGCCACGTCTGGGCCATACTAACTTGGCTCTGTAACAATGGTCTGAGCTTATTCAAAGCTATTGAGATTCATAACCTGGACTCTTTTACATTTTATGTAGCACAGCCTTTTAAGTGGATGTATTTCATTAACCATATTCTTTCCTAAGCTTCAGAGTCTGTTCCACTTCTGTGAATTCCCTTTATTTCCTTTTTGACAGTTCTACAGTTAACTGTCTACAGAGATATAAAGCCAGCTGTAGCTCACATTATAATATATATGTGTGTGTGTATATATATACACACACAATTTATATGAGCTCTCATCTCATCCAACGTTATCTTCAACAATTCCTTTTTAAAAAGTAATGAGATTGACCCAGCACGAAACTGCAGCATTTGAAACACGAAATATCTTGAACAGAAAACTGATGGAGTCTGGTTCAGAGCCTAATTTTTAATTCCCAAGTAGTCCACAACTAAACTTTCCAAGTGTGAATGCTGATCTCATTTCTCTCCTGGTGCAATAGATGATGTTTAGGAAAGAGCACACACACACTACAGCCTCACTGGAGACAGATATGGGGCTGCTCATGGGGGCTCCCCACCCAACCCCTGAAGGCTGATAACCAAACTGCTTTGAGGATTGTCATGTGGGAACTCACTGCCTTTCTGAGCTCTCTCTCTTCATGAAATGTGTTTCAAAATAGGTTCAAAGTTACCAGGGAAAAAACCAGATAGATGTGAGGCATAAACCTCCATTCCTTAGCAAAAAAGACCAAAAATATATTTCATCTTACATATTTTCTTACTATAATTAACAAACTAAAAGACCAATGAAATCAGAAAACTGCATTTAAACTGTGTGTTAGAATTTGTTTAGTGGTGTGATGTCCTAATCCACTTGAAGTTAACTAAATTCAGATGTTTATTTCAGCACAGTTGAATATTCAGAGGATAGAATTGCACAGCTTTTAGACAGAGAGTCCCAGTGGGATTCTAAATCATTCCAACACTTTTGAAAAAATTCCACCTTTTGGAGACACATCCCTGCTCTCAATTGCTGAGAGCCAGAAGGAGACACTCTTTCATTTGGAGGAGAGGTGTGATGTTCAGATTATTTCAGTGCTCACTGTTCTTGCAAATGCAGCTCAGTTATCAATATTGAGACACCATGAATAGATCACCCTTGCTTCTCTTCAATATTAATTATGTGATAAGGCTTAAATTTGAATCAAAAGTCCAAGATGCTTTACCCTAATATTTAAAAAGCAATCTCTTCACATAATAAGTTCTACAATTGATACTATTTATTCTCAGAGTAGTATTTACTGGTTTTTTAAGCCAAATCCTGGCTTTCATTTAGCAGCTGCTAGATATTTTTTTTGTAACTGTTGAACTGTTTATAAAAGTACAAAAGAAAACAGAAGATTTGTTGCATGCTTCCTTTTGTATGTTTGTATCTTTTGAAATTAGTTATAACAGTACTTTTGCATTAATAATAAGCCCATTATTAACAAACTAAACTGATTAATAGACAGTGGTTTTGTCTTTATCAAGTATGGATGTCAGATGAGGCTGTACAGAATAGTTCAAGTTGCATTTTCCAGTGTGGAGAGTGTCATGATTCTGACAAGTTTAAATCTGTGTGGCTTCCTGACAGAAGAGAAGGCTTCAAACATGGGCTTTCTCCAGCTGGGAAGAAATGTTTAGAGACAAGAAATTTAACACTAATAAAGCTGTTAAAGCTCTGAAAGCATTTTTCCAACCCAAAAATTCTTGATTTCTTACACTTTCTTCTTCTCTCTTACTTTCTCTCTGGAAAGGCCTGCCTTAATTTGTTCTGAAATCTTCTACACCATGTTTTAGCCCATAATGTGTCTTCAGACCCAGTTTAAGGCACATTTTCTTTGTGCTTAAGGATCTTTCCTCTTGTAATGCCACACCTAAGATTTTATATTAATCTTGCAGGCCAGAACAAAACCTGGCCCTTGGAACAGATTCAAAGTTCAGGGTGCTGAACAAACATAGGTTGTGGCTTTTGAACACCAATCCCTTTTCTACCAATATATTAAAGGCTGGCTGAAAGAAAAAAGAGTAGCACTTTCTATTTCTGCTCTCTTCCCTCAAAGAGCTTACATCCTTCTACCTGAGATATATTTTCAATCTTCTTACTATCAAAAAACAATTTATTTCAATAATTTAATTCAAATTTTTCTTAGACTGCTTCAGAAAAATAAATTTCCAACAAATAAACAGATTTTCTTAGTATTCCCATTCTCCCTGTTACTTGCTGCTATGACAATCTAAACACATATTTATGCCAGTCCCTACCAAAAAGGTCTCAGCAATACCATGTAATTACTTAGTTAAGCTTCTAATTCATTTGTTGTTAGTTTTGTTCCTTTGAAATTCCCTCATTAAGTTATTGCAGGGAGCTGTGTTTGCACAGTAAAAGAGAAAAATACAAGCTCTTTATTGCATTCTTTTAATACCCCTTTTATCTTTAAACTAGCTAATTAGCATATTAATTACCTAGCTATAGTAGACACAATCTTACAATTAACTGTGGGTACAAGAATCTACTGATATAGTGTAACACCATTTGTACTTACATCATAATAACATCTTCACTTGCTCTGATATACTCTGTCAAGTATTTCCAAATTAAAACAACTGGTATTGGTAGACATGTATTAATGATAAGCATTCAAGTGAATGTTTGTGTACTTTGTCAAAAGCTTCCAGTCCTAACAAATAAATACACAAAGGTTATTAATTACATAAGAGGTAAAATTACACTCACCAAATATGTTAAAAGCTTATTCCTTCTCTATTTTTGCAATCAAAACTTCTATTTGTTTGATTTAGACCTAACTGCTCTTCCTGCCAGCTTCCAAAATTTCAGTGGAGATAATCTTCCTTTATATACCAGTAACAGCTCTGAATGAGAAAAACACCCTGTAAAATGAATGAACAAATCCCCATTCCCTGCTTGGATTCAAAGTGCTGCTGAGGGGCATTTTGGGTATTACCAGAAGCTCACAGAATATAAACTTGCCATCACTGCCCATGTCTGGCTTCTCTCCTGCTCATGTTCTTCATGTTCCCTCTGCTGTGGGTGCAATTACACCAAGAAATCTGCCCTTCTGAATCCCACCACCCATTACTGTCATCCCCAGCCCAAACTGTGCCTTCCAGAATGGGCTGAGCTGGGAGCAGACACTCCAGGTGAAACTATTTCAGAACACACTAGGTCAGTAATCAATTCAGAAGGGAATAAATTCTGGTTCACAGTGAAATAAAAATTATTTTGCACTTGCAGCTTAAGTAGACTACAGTTTGGTCCAGAATGGTCAAAATATGCCAGTCAATAAATTTCTGATGGCAATTTCAGCATAAGTGCCTACACCACCAAGTATGATTGATCTACTGGAGCGATAATATTACATTTTCTGTAGCTGAGCATTTTGCAATACAAAGAATTAATTTTAATGCAACATTCCAGTAATGCCCTCATAAAACTATGGTAGCTGAGAGGTATGTTTTCACATGAATTGAAAGGGACACAAATATTTATAGCACAAGCCTGAGAGTGTGAATACAAAATGAGTATCTGAATAGTCATGCACTGACTCCAACAAGTTTATTGTAAGACTGAGGGTTCCATGGGTGACTACACTGGCAAGTTCTCCTCCACTGCAGTTGCTCCTGACAGCTCCAGTGCAGAAAAAGCCCTGTCCCTGTACAGTGTGCTAAGTGCCAGCCTGCTCTGCAGTACTCCTTTCCTCTCCCTATCCTATAACTCTCCTCAAGTCCTCTGAGCTAGGGCAAAAATCCAAGGCAATTTAAAAAATAAAAAGATTAATTACAGGCTAACCACTTATCATATTTCTATCATTGCAACAGCCTACTGATGTTAACAGGCATTTATAAAGTCACATATATGAGACAAGAGTATTTCAAGCTTGCTGTGGAATTGTGGGAATGTACAGAATGTACATTATATTTTTTATTTCAGAAATCTAGCAGACCTGGACATTTTATATTCGGTTTCATATAGACATTGATGTATCAGATGATTTAGAATGTATATGCTTTGCATTTGTTTGAAATATCTCTGACAAGTAGATATTTTTGAATTAGTGATCTAAAGTTTTTTTTTTGATGATATAATTATGAGCTGGAGGCTGAATTTTTAGAAGTGAATTTGGTGGTAGATTTGCAATTCAAAGAAGTTACTTAAATTAACAAAAATGCCCTAAAAGAACAGCTGTCTACCTGACTGATCCAAGAAAATGAACACTGAAAATAAACAGCTGCCCCATGGAAGACTATGTGATAAAACTAATCACCCCTTGCATAATGTATTTATTTTCCCCTGTGCTTATTACAGACCTGGTGAACCTTCAAAGCTATAAATATTTAAATGTTACAGACATCCCCGACATGTGAGTTCAAATGAAAGTAGGATTTCAGTAGCCTGACTAGAGCAAAACTGGATCTCTTAAAGAAACCAGTTCTGATTATTATATAACACTCCAAAACATGCCTTATTTTTTTTTTTCAAATGCTTTGTTTTGTTATACCAACAAATTCTTTTTAAAAGGACCTTTTTTTCCTGAAATCTCAATGTTCTCCATACAAGACTCAGTGTCTGGACAAAGGATACATTTCCACTAATATCATCACAGCAATATATTAGAGAGAGCAAAAAAACCACTACATGTTTAAAGTTACTAGGATAAATATCCCTATATTTTATCATAGATCCTACACAATCAAGTCACTAAAATCAACCAAGTAATATCATTATTCTGGAGTTGCGGTGTTTCAGCCATGTATTTGTCACTTTCAAAAAGCTAGATGAAAGCAGAGATAGAAGCAGGCATGCATCAAAATAATTTCAGAGTTCAAAGCAAGGGATTCAGATGCAGGTATTTTCACAGCACTGAGGACTCAGCAGTCATGACCCAGAGTAAGATGCTGGATGGAGTCCTGGTGGTGAAAAACTGCTGTGTGACAAATGGAACAAAATGTTTCAAACCAAATTGATTTCCCTCTTTTCGTGTCCATGCACTGAGGGAAGGTGGGCTATCCTTTCCTTTGGGCCTTTTTTGCACTCCACCCATTCTCAGTGGCTTCTACCATTCACATACTCCCCAGAACACACCCTTTTCTCCCCATTCCTGAGTCACAGATCCTACTGGGATAGTCCAAAACTAGTGCCAACAAATTCAGTTAAGCAAAGGACATAAGAGATAACATTCAAAGCAAAGCTAAGCCATCTATCCATCATTTGTCATGCCTTGTGGGTATTAAGTATGGCCTGGTCTGATTTATGGGGAAATCCATAGTGTTCTGAAAGCCTCTTTAGGGAAGCATAATTTGGGATGCTGCCACTGGCCCTGAAGCATCCAGGAAGCTGTGATGGCTGTGGATGTGATCTCTGCCCTGATGTGCCCTCGGTAAACTCTGTTAGGTTTTAACCATCACAACAGCCCCAACACTTTGCAGGGCTGTTTTCTAAAAGCTTTCCAGCTTGCAGCCTCCCAGGTCCTGTCAGCCCTCCTGCCATGCTGCACAAGCTGCCAAATGACCACAGTGTTTTGTTCTCAAGAATGGAACAAGTCCCTCTGTCTCGAGGGGCTTGGTGTCACAATCAGGCCTGATACTCAGACATCTGCTCCTAAGTACAATGCTCAGCCCCTACAGAGTCAGCCAGCACGTGTGGGATTTGTCAGACTGAGCATTTTACTTCTATCCAGGAACAGATCTTTATCAGAACTGCCCACAAACAGCTGCAGGATCCACTGGGCAAAAAGGCTGTGATAAGCAAATCTAGAATATTTACTGTACTTCAATTGCTAAACCAGAGAGCTTCAACTTATGCTCATTTATTAGCATGAAGACCTGCCTATTATCAAATCAGCTCACTGCCTCTTTCAAATCCAACCATTAAAAAGCAATTATTGTTGTCACCTGCCCAGGTGCACAGATTGAGGGACATGCAAGGAACAGTCTCATTTTTGATGATGCCATGAGGGCTGTGCTTTTAGACTAAACCCTACAAAAAGCCAGGAGTGGGTTGAGATGTTTTAATCAGTCAGCAGAAATGGTAGCCTAGAAAGAAAAGCACAAAATGGACCTTATGGCAGCCTTGGCCTTGAGGGCTTTAACAGACATTTGTCTTTTTTTGATGCATGTCTTTTCTTCCCTTTACCCCCTCAAAAACCATGCCAGAAGTTTCACTCTTGGTAAAGTCAATAGAAGATTTCCCCCGATTTTAATGAGACCTGGAGCATGTGGGCTCTCACTGAGGACAGTATTTCTTTCTTTTCTATTTTAATTCAAAAATTTCCTTACACAGGCTGCCTGAAAGGATGCAAAGAAGATTAACAATAATATTCCAAACTAGTTTAACAAAAAAAATATTTATTCTAAAATGTCTCAGCACACACTCAGATGTTATGAATATTCAGTGCAGCCCGCCTCAGCAGACATTCTTTGCAAGACTATTTTTACTAAAAGACATTTTGATATGACATATAGAAAAGATAAGACTTTTTATACAAAAGAGGATTCACTGGAAATACTTTCTAATGAAATTTTTATGCTATGTAGGCTAGCCTGCCTGCACTCCTTTGGATTACCCTCCGTGGTCTGCTACAATACATTCCATGGTACAGTATGTTAAAAGAAGGACCAATCTGGTCAGTTCTTGAGTCTTTGTATATGAATATGCTATTACAAACAGAGGATGACCCAGGAATATCTCAAGAGTAAACCACTTGAACAACACACCCTCACTGTGCTATCAAACCTGTTACACATTCCTTAAAATTAATAATAAAAATAGATTTTAAAAGACCAATTATAAACAAGCACAAGAGAAAAGCATTTTAAATAGCTCATGCTAATTGTGTTTATCTCAGTGTGAAGCCATGTCAAAGAGCCTGCAGCAAATGTATTTTGTTAAAAGTACCACTTGCACAGCAGGCGTTAAACATTAGAAAGCAAGCTTGTCATTAGTGGGCTGCAGCAGAAAAGGCTACTAAAACTCAGCTGTTATTATTATTGTATCTTAAAGATGTCAGATGGAGACTTAAACTCCTTTTACATAGCACATGATTTGAAAGCTACTTTTTCTTCATGTTAGTCCATCAGTAATGTCCCAGCTTGTATAATCTTGGAGAGGACCAGAGGGCCCACACATGCCAACCTAGGTTTGCATTCCTCAGTGTGGGAAAGCTCCACTGCTCTCCTTTTACTTCTGGGGCTTTTTTATTTTACATTTTATTTATGTGCTTATCCAAATGGAGTCAACTTTTTTTTTTTCCCTCAGGTTATTTATAAGGTTAATGAAATATATAAAAGATTTTTTTTTTTAATTTACATCCACTGTGCTGTTTGAGACTCTTAGTATTTCTGCAGGTGCAGTTCCAGACTGCTTCTAAGCCAGTTTAACACTGAGCTGAAACTGAAAGGGACAATTTTCCTCTTTCTTGCCAATCCATGTCTTCTGGAGAGATGAGTTAGTTGGCTTCTGAGATGAAGCATTATCTTTTTCAGGGTTATTTTTCCATTGGATCAGTCATGCTACCAATATGGAAAAAAGAAAGCTATGAGGAGCACCAAGGTGCAAGGTAGAAAACATTACTTTAGATGGTGATATGCCACCTTCCTTTAACATGAAATCACCAAGTCTGGTTTAAAGAGAAGAGCTGAAATTTGGAAAATACCACTGACTACTAAGTGAATGAAGGGGATATCTCAAGAGAAGAATTGAGCTACATTTTGTATAGTCTATATAAAGGTTTTCTTGCTTTTGCAATCAATTCCTAACTCCCCACCATGAACAAGCAGTACTGAGACACAATGCAACACTTCTTCCTCTTGGTCTTTGAAATCTGACAGAGAATAGGAAAGAGGAGAAACATGAGATATCCCTTAGCAACACAGCTATGATGAGAAATTGTGTTTCCTTAAAACATGAACAGACTCTCACCTCAGCAGGTTACACTCTCAAGCACCAGCTGCATGGGTCAGTGCTCACATTCATCTACCATGCTGAGAAGAGAACTTCTAGCGGTTTGAAGTTGATTTTGTTTATTTCATTTTTTTCCTTACAGAACTTTACTCTCATTCTACAGATTACTTTTAGTCACAAAGGCATTCTGAGAAGACAATGCAAGCCCAAACACACAATCCTACCCAACTCCTATAGTTGAAAAGAAGATGCTAAAGGTTATGTGTTCTTATATCATCAAGGTTCATGAAGCAAAAGCTTTACAAAATAAGTATTTTATTAATAACTGTTATATCTGTAATGGATTTGGTATTAGCTCCAGTAATTTTTTTGTAAAGTAGTTTCGTTCTAACTTTAGAGAGGATAAGATGAGATGAAAAGAAGTAAAATGAGGAAACTCATACTTGTGCCAGCAGAGTAGAAAAATGCTTCGGTAACCAACACAATGCATTTGCTTCCAGATTTGGAAAACTATAGGAGATGGAGAGAGCAGCTAAAATGGGTGCTTGCCTTCACTGCTGCCAGAGATCAAATGCACTGCTCAGCATGCCTTGGGTGAAGGTGCTGTGACAGACCAGCATGATTTTCTGCTAGTGGTCCTGAAGACTAAACCCGACACCAGTGAGATACTCTGGGAGTCCAGCCATCCTTTCTCCTCAAGCTAAAGGTCACCTACTTAGTACAGGTGTCTTGGGGAGCAAAGGAATGTGCTCATTCCTGAACTTTAGGGTCTTACAGAATGAAATATTGCTCAGGCTGTTGTTTAAACATCAGCAGAAAGATGCACTAGGTCAGTCATTCAAGATCTGATGAAATATAGCACACTTCTAAATGTAAACCAAAATTATATTCTAAACTTGCATTTTTTTAAAAATAAGCCTAAGTTAAAAAATACTCCCTATTTCAGGCACCTCTTGGTGCCATGGTGCCTTGGCCCATGATGGAAACTCAACTTAGGACAACATAGGTGCACAACCACAGGCCAGGTAACAGCCCCCTAGCAGCCCTTTCTCTGCTTAATGAAGCTTAACGTCTTTCATTTTACTTATACAATCTTAATGTCCAGGTTCCTGCCTATTTGAGGAATCACATTCTCCATAAAAAATGGTATTAAGAAAAGTATTCAAGCCTGAAAGCTCTTTCCATTTAAGAGACTAATGTCAAGATATTATCCGTCATACAAATCCACATAATAATGTATTCTCTCTACTTTGGTGAAAAAATATAAGTTTCTTCATATAAGACAATGCTGATTTCCTCAGAAAATGGGGAATTATTACATTCCGTTAAAAGGATGGACAGGAGTTAGAGGAGTCGATTGAAAGAATAGAATTGAGCTGCAGGGAGTTTTGTTACTAGATATTTTAGTCCAAAATTGAACTTAAATAAATAACTGAATAGCTTCCCAACTAAGGCAACTTCCAGGAAGTTCTCTGGGAAAGTTGTCCTGAAAACTTTGAGACCAAAACTTTGAGAGCCAACATTTACACCTGGTGGACTACTTTCTGTGGCAGCGACATGGGGATGGCTCTGGGGAAGACCCACCAGGCAGATTGCTCCACGGCCAAGGAACCATGTGTCCAGGCTCTCCTGCAAATCTACACAGTCAAACCAAAATATTTTGAATTTTAAAACCAACATCTCCTATCTATCTCTAGCCAGCAAATCCTGTTGCTTTGGTTGCTTAGATTGAATTTCATATTTTCAATCATTGAACAAGATATTTTTTGTTTTGTTCTCAGTTCTATAGAAAGGTGTGGTTGGATTATTTCTATTTTAAAAATACACATCCAAAGAAATGTATTAATTAAAACATGGGAGAGACAGCAGACTGCACAAAACTGGCAGAATTGGAGACTAAAGGAGATAAGGTGAGTTTTCTTTGCTCAGCTCTTTCTCACAGTTTAACCAGCTCCTAACATGAGTTACTATTAAAATGCTTCTCCTGCTTTCAGGCCCTACTCAGACATCCTAGTCGTTTTATCCCCATTTTATTAAAAATAAACATTAAAATATGTTTTTCATATCCATTCATCTCTCTGCCATTCCCCTACCCCATTTTATATATGGCTATTAATATTTTTGACTGTAATAAATTCTAAGTACTTCAGGTTTTCAGCCTTCTTGAGCAGTTTCTTCAACCGATGACTTTTATAGGGAGGATCCCAAGTGTTGGTATAAATGTTGTACGGTTGACAGATTAAGCCAAGAATAAATACAACCAGTACATTACTGCAGCAAGGATGCAGCCAGTGTTGTGTGAAATGAGGTGGTCCCTCTGTTCTGAACTGCTTTAGGAGATTACACACAGTCATCGCTCTGAGCACAGTCAAGGCCCACTTAGCAACAGTATTTAGAAATGTGTAAATAAATTCCAAGAAGACCAAGACCTTGCTGAGGAGACAGGCTAATTGCCCATTTATTAAGTATTTGGGTGTCTATGCTTTTACCTTTAGAATGATGTACGAAAGTACTTGGATTAAAATGGAACAACACTTCCATTGACGTTACCTCAAACAAGCACATATAGTGCAGTTGAAGACATTTAAGATATTTCTGCCCCACTTTTGAGTTCTTTGATACTTAAATGTCACAAGTGTGACCACAGACTATTCAACATGAACACCAACCTCACCTGTGTTTACCTCTGCTGAGATAACTGAGGTAGCCCAGACTACAATGGCACCAGAAGACCACTGGGAGATCTTTGGAAGCTGACAAACGACCTCATCCCGTGGACAACACATGAGCAACAGATCAGATTTCATGATAGAGATTCAGCAGTCAGGCAATTTATTCTCACTTCATGGAGTCCAATTTTCTTTCTTATTGTGCTAAATCAATGGCTCATATTACAGAGCTTTATGCCATTTGCAGTGTCAGCTGGACTCCCCGCGCTTGTCCGGGAATCGGTTGCAATGGGATAAAGTTTAAGTCTCTCCTTCAATTAGCAGTTGAGCACAAAGAAGAAAATCACTACAGGTATTAGCTCTTTAAATGCAGACATTTTCCTGCATTAATCAGCTTCTTTTCCTTTTTTTAAATGACTAATATGGAGGTAGGGAATTTGTATGTCACATCTGTCAAACAGTGAGGTTCTGACCTACTTTGCTGCTATAATAAGGGCAATATACCATCTATGAGTGCTTCAATAAAAGCATTGGTTTAACCAGAATTTTTTGGAGGCAATATTGACTGTTTTAAGTGAAAGGAAATATTTTTTCATACGGAAATTGATGAACATTTTAAAAAAAATCTTTAAAAAATATTCTAAAGAATTTTTATGAAAGGTAGAATAAATCAGGATCTACAATAACTTTTCAAAATACTTATTTGCCTAAAAGAGGTAGAAAACACCAAAAACCAGACAGATGCATTGGCAATTTCCTTGACAGATTGATAACCTTATGGTTTCCAAAACTTGTGTGTTCAATAACATTTCATTAGTATACTCCAGTGTATTTACTACTATTCATTATTAATACAGATATGTGCCTAGGAGATGTACAGTTTGTAATTATTTTTACTTTCAAAGCATAACAGCTTCACACTGGACTTGTTGCAGCTACAATATTTCATCTCGGAATGTTCCTTCAAACGTTCTGGGACTGTGACAGAAATTTGTATTTGAACAGAAAAGCTGTCAAGAATGTGCTGTGGTGCCATCCATCACAGTTTTAATCCCCACCATAGTTAGATGTTAGTGAAGCTATCTGTCCAGCACACTAAACAAAGGTTGAAATTATGCCTTCTGTTCTTCCACATCAAAGCTACCAAGTTAGACTGAACCCAATAGGCCTGTATACACTCTATTAATTTCCTATTAGTTCTCAGCTATGCAAAACCCAGCCACAGTGTCACTGTGGTTTAGACATGCAACCTTGATTTCAGCATCAAAAAATGGAGCCTGTCATTTCTTATAATTTTACAGAAGATTCTCTAAATGTAAATCCTTTTTCATCCTGTCATCCTTTTATGTCCTTAATGAGTTTGCTCACTAACAGTGCAGATTCTTAATTTCACATTCAGAAATATTAACAGTTAATATAACTTTAAGCTCCTGAAGTAGCTGCTCAATTAAAGTGTAATTTATACATTTACACTTAGTTTTACACAAAGCAATGACATTTAGAGTTTTGGTTTTCTTTCTTTTTCCTTTTCTCCCATTTGCATTTTACATTCCCAAGGAAAAAAAGTTGCAGTTAAAAACTGAGCTAAAGACTCTAAAACAAAACCTTTAATCAGGAGCACATTATGTAGTATAATATGATTCCTTAGCAGTTAAAATCTTAACATTTGTAAAAACAAATGGCACACACTTGACAGGCAAATTACACATGGATTACCATTTGTTAAAATTTCATCACAGAAAATAGTTTAACTGTTGTGGATGTGAGCCAAGATCAGCCTGACAAGTACTTTACATGAAAGATTAGCATATTCTCTTCCAGAGGTTTATGCTTAATTTAGATGCATCGACTTTTTGCCACCATTGCTGACCTTTATGTCTAATCAAAGTCCCTTTGAATCCAAATCCCCAACCTTTTATCTCTCCTGACAGCTTTTAATTTGAAGGCTTGTAATAAAGTCTATTAAAATTCAAAATGTATCAGTGTTTAAAGCATGGTTCACTTGCTGGATTTTCAGATATGGGGCTTCAAATGGGCTGATTACAGAGACTCCAAACTTTCCATTTTAAGATTTACACCAGGCTAAAAAAGCCCTTTGGAGGGGGATATCAATCTAGATTTTTAGTTATTGTGCACAAAGGTGATGTATGTGGCAAAACCATAAGTGAGTATCTAAAAGGAGCATTTTTCATAGATATTGGGTAAGTCAGAACTGTTTCTGTGACAGTCCTGTATCTCTGGTTCATTTTATGATGCCAATTCACCCAGGGCAGAGTTTCCATATAGGACAGTATGAAGTCAGTGCAGTATGAATTCTGTGCAGCTTGCAGCCTGCCAGGCTACATGATGCCAAAGCCAAGCAAGCAGCAGCTCCATAGCTAAATCTCCCTGGAAGGAAGACAAGGTCAATTTTCCTGGGTCACCTGTGACTGTCAGAAGAATAAGGAAATCACCTTTTCCATCTTAATTAAGGCAATTACTTTAAAAATAGTAGGGTAATGAGGAGCAAGATGTTCCAGAATCACCAAAATACATTATTAAAGTGTCTTTATTTTTTTTAAACAAACAAACAAACCCCTCCACTTGTTCAAGTATGCTTTTCCTTCAGTTGGAATTTTTCTATTTTCTCATAGTAGCCTGTAGAAATCCAAACATTATATATCTAATTTTCACACAATCCTCTTGTTCCATCAGGCAGGAACTGCCCTACAGAGAATTTGTAGATGTGAGAAGAAGATTAAAAAGTGCCTGAAATAAGTTGGTTTTATAAGTTCTTCTAAAGAAGAAACACATGTCTGGATCCTACAATGAAAAGTGAATACAGGTGAGGTTTATATTTGCAGGGCTATGAATTACAGAACTGTGTAAAAAATTCCTGTACACTGCTGAACCCACAAAGAGCACAGGTCAGAACACAAGGGCTCAGAGATCCCTCCATACACATTTGCAAGAGGCAAATTGATTTCTTTGTAGTTAAAAAAAAAATAAACAGAGCTTTTGGGGTGAGTGAAGTTAAAAGGCAGCCATATGGGGTTGGCCATAGGTTATAGCCATATGGGGGTTGGCCTCTTCTCCCACATAGCAAGTGGTAGAATAAAAGGAAACAGATTGGACATTAGGAAAAAATACCTTTGCTGAAGGGCTTGTTAAAACCACAAACAGCCTGTCCAGGGCAGTGGTGGAGTCACCATCCCTGGAGAAATTTAAAAGATGTGTAGGTGTGGCACCTGGGGACATTTAGCATTGGACTTGGCAGGGTTAATAGCTGGCCTTGATCTTCAAGACCTTTTCCAAGCTAAACAATTCTAGGGTTCTATTCTTCTTAATATACACATGATGTAAAAATTTTTATTACAGCACTGTAGGTCTAAATATAATATTTCTTAACCACAGAGCAGAATTGGATTTAAAAAACCATGATTTTTTTTCTCCCCCAGTGATACTGTAATTTAATCTTCTACAGCTGTTTTTGTTCTATTACAAAAAGGCAAAACTTTTCACATCTAATTAACTTACTCTCTAATTTCAGCTCAGCAAATGATGCATCACCCTCATCTCAGCTAAGCTGAGATGCCAGATGACACAAGGAAATGCTGAAATATAGAGTCTAGGACCCCAGTTCCAAGGATGCATTGAAGAACCCAGAAAGGTTATTTCCAAAATGAGCCCAGATATTGTACAGAAGAGGAAGGGCTGTACTCATTTCTTAGTACTGAAATCACTGGGACATTGCAGGTGCAAGCATAGCCAGGCTGCAGCAATAGACACTTGTCTTTCTTTTATTTCCTCCTGTTGTTCTTTCACACATTCCCCTTTATAACTTCCTCATTTCCAGAGGCTGGAATTAAAATAAGCTGAGCATCTTCCACAACTTCATCTGCTTCCAAAATATTATCAGAAATTTTCTGGACAGACAGATGTTCCTCATGTCCCAGTGCCATTTTCTGGCACTCCAGTGAAGCATGTTCCAAATATCCTCAATGCCCTCCCACATTCAGAACCAGATGAGCTGTTCCTTCCTGAAACAGCATTGTATCACCCAAAGAATCTAAGTGCCAATATGTTATATAAGTCATATGCTCATTTTTTTGAAGCAGCTTCGTTTTGGCCTCACTAAGGACTTGTTTATACTCACAGTGATTGTATCATTAACCAAGAACAAATGCACTTCACACCCTTGACCACCCACATGAAACTGACAATTTCTCTGATCTTCAACCAAGATTTAGATTTTTATTTTTCCTGCATAAATAAGCAAACAAATAAAGGTGAAATTTAAATTTCAATGAATTGTCCTTTAACAAAGTCATCAACAAATATGATTAACCTATGCAAAGAACTAAAAAATAAACAACGCACTTACAGACTTAGAATCTGCAGTGACAGAAAATCCAACAGAAATGGATTAAATCCAACAGTAGTTTATATTACATGTTTGCATTCTGCAGTGACAGAATGTCTCCCATATCTAACAGTATTTTATATATCTACAGACATGTAGAATTCCTCAGATGTTAAAAAAAGAGAAAAATAAAAGCTCAAACAATAACCAACCCACAAAAAACCGCCACAAAGAAAATCACAAAACCAAAACCGCCCCAATGAAAAACCTCCAAAACAATTTTCCAGCTCTGAACTACGTCTTTTTAAGAGTTTAAGGAGATGTTCAACACAACACCAACCAACATAAGCTAAATATCTACGGCTGTCAAACACTCATTGTGTTGTTCAAATTACTAGTCTGCCTATTTGACCTGAATTTCCCACGTTATTTGCAAGCATTTATGTAAAACTCTCACTGCATTCTACAGACAGAAAGGAGAAAAAATGCAACAAGAAGATGAGACAAGCTGGACATCATTACAATTTTAGGACTCCATCATTCCTCTGACACATTTCTCTGCTGTTTTATCACTGGGTTTTTTGGTCAATGTTTGTGCATTAGCATCACTAAGAAAGCCCCACTGCTGATTCTCGCTGGGATTTTAAAACAGCCTGCATAATTATCTGTTTGCAGAGATACATGTGCAGAACATTTCTGCCTGATTTGCCAGTTGTTTTTCTATTGGCAAACTCTTATTGTGTAGAGGAAAAGGAGCACCTCCAACCTGGGCTGCATGAGACAGAAGGGGGAGTTAAGTGGTAAAGTAGTTTTTCTTTCTTTTTTTTTTTCCTTTCCATGTATTTTGTATGTATTTATCACTTGATTCAGGAGACAGTTTATTTTCCACAGTTTGAAGACACATAATTGCTCATTAAATCTACATACACACAATCAAGTTCTAAGGTTCATCTCTATGAGGAGAATGAAATTTCCTATACTGTGTTCAAAAAAGAAAAAAAAGAATTTTGATCAAGTGTGCTTAATGATTTCAAGAATAAACTTTAGACCTTTGAGGGGAGAGGGGTGAAGTGTCAGAAAACAATGAATTTAAAGAGCAACCTTTAAAATACAAAGTCTGCAGAACTCAGCTCCAATTGTTATCACAAACAGACTGAATTTGTTTCCAGAGACCCATGTTCTTTACAGGGTCATACATGGCTTCTAATTAAGAGATAACAATTTCCATAACAGCTCCAGGTAAATATATGATTCCCATTTTATGGATGAGGCACATTAAGCATCAAGCAAACAAAATGTCTGTTTATTTCAGATGCAGAATTTGAGAACGTGGGACCACATTGTTTCCATAATAATATTTTCTGTTACAGCAATTTCTGCTTTCAAAGCACAGCTCTAAGCCCTCAGTATTTCTCTAAGTCAGACCTTGGTTACTAAGTTAGAAAGCAACAAAATGAAACACAGATGGTGACTATCTGGGAAACTCTTTTTTCCCTTGTATGCCATGAGAGCTTTGTGGCAGAGGCTGGGTCATCACCAGTTCTGCTGCAGAACATTCAGCTCCCTTTCATGAGGTTTTCTTTTCCTTACAATCAGCTGCATCATTCCCTTAACACTGTCCATATTCTGTAACCAAAAATTTGGGAGTCACAGAGAGGAGATACACCTGCCTGTGGTTCCCATCAGTGCCCACACTCTACCTCCAAAACAAAAAGGAGAGATCTCATGCTATATTATTGAAATTGTTTGATATGGAAAGTAGTTCCGTTCTCTAAAGGATGCCAGAAATAATAAGTTCATAAATGTACATCAACGAAATCCCAGGATTCTGACAGTACCACCACAAATGCCAACATGCTTCAGAACAAAAAAAATGATCTGCAACACGCCACTACTCAAAGCAAAAATGACATGAATACAATTACCCATACTTTAAGAAGATATTATAATTTCAGCTAATCAAGTCAAAATGTCAATGAAAACAAAGGAAATTTAACATTTTTATGCAAGATTTCCAGAATCTCAGGGGATGATTTCAAAAGCTCAAGTGCAGTATCCGTTGGTATATTCAGTATGGTTAAGAACAGAACAATTTTTAGTCAAGTTAGACTGGTAATTTTCTATTAAAATATCTGATTTATGTACAAGTATTATCATAATATTAACTTCCTGTTTGTAACTTTTGCCTACATCAATTAAACCACAAAGCCATAAAATATGTTTAATAGTTCAGCAGCAATAAAACACTTAATGAACCAAATGACTCTTTCTGATACCAGTACTCCTGATTTGCATTATATGGGAAAACCAAACCAACCCACCACAACCTGGACACCATTCTCAGTTGAAATGTTGTTTCTATGCCAGAAGAAGCTGCAGAATTGTTTACATAGTCTACTAGGAGAAGTCTGTGTTCAGGATGAGGACAGAGGGACAACTGCTGCCTTGACTTTATGGAGGGGAGCTAGAGGTGGTGAGTACAGGCTACAGGAAAAATCAGCTGGGACAAATATTAGAATATTATCCTTTGGGTCTCATCTCTCTAAAACTGAGATGTGAGGCTGAGGTTAATAATTCTGAACCAGAGGACAGAAATATAAACTACCTGATTCCCAAAATCCATGCCTCACTAAGAGTGGCAGGTCTACCTATGGAGAATACTCATAACTGGGAAGATTCCCCAGGAGCACTGTACCTGAAATAATGTTTCTTAGTTGTGAGCACTCAGATAACATCAAAGTACTACCAGAATAAGAAGTGAAATTTTTCTATTCTTGGCTTAGTTTTCCATTAAAAAAAGGCAAAAAAAGCACCTAAACCCAGTCTCTCTCTGTCACTTTAATAGGAAAAAGCATATAGAAAAGCTCTTGGAACACATATGGAAGAGGCAAAATGTACTATATCTGAGACATTATTGAAATAACAAAGACAAAACCTGATGAGATTTTTCTGTATATTGCAGGAAATGTTTGACAGTTTTGGAGATTATTTTAAATAGAAGAGCTTTTCAGCTTTTCATTACTGGTTTGAGGCTTTGCCAACTCAAGAGTCTACACCATCTCATTTTTGAAACAGAACCCAGAAGGGCCACTGGGAGTAATGACTGCTAAAAGATTTAATTACCTAATTTATCTATAGAGGCCTTTCAGGGGACCAAAAAATAATAATAGCATTCCATACTGAAACATCTCATTTGATTATCTCTAGTCCATAGGTGTGTGAGGGGGGAATGTTGCCATAAGTAATATAAAGACCTGGAGAAACAACCTAAAATTCTGAAAATCTTGATGTTTGTACTCCCAGAATAATCAAATTTCAGTGGAAACTGAAATCAAAAGATTGGTTTGGCTTCCTTCAGCAAACTGTTTCTATCCTTCTTTAAAGAAGGATAAAGTAAAAGCAGTTTTTACTTTTGCCCAGTTAAAAATTCCCAACACCTGAGAGATTTCCTTACATTCCTGATTATGGCAACTCCATGCCACGGGCAGGGATGGATTAGTCCAGCATGAGCTAATTCCAGAGCCATAATGGCTGAGGAGCACACTCCAGAGACACCCACGGGAATTTACTGGTTCAGCTGGTCTAAGCTAAGAGGTTATTGGCTTCTATTTCATTACAACAGACAGCTATGCCAGAGGATATCTTTATGGAGAATTTGTGTTGATGGTGTTCCCAAGCTGATCGTGAGGAAAAGGTCAAATTACTCTCCTTCAGCCTTTACACTGAGTTTGTCACCATCCATTTTCAGCTCACAAACAAATAGGAGGCTATTCTGTAGTGCAACCTCCAGGAGCAAGAAGGGCTCTCTCTACCTTTGACATGACTCTGAAAATGAGAAAGGAAGTTTTTTCAGAGGATGTAGGTCATAACTATGTCCCCTACCATCTGGTCCTTGGAACCCAGTAAAGGAGGCTGAGTATATTGCATTCCAGCACTGTCCATTGACAGACAGTCCCTCAAGGACTGTACCTAACTGGTGAAGTTTCAAACAACCTCCAAACTTCTCTAAACACAGTTAGAACTACAGAAGTCTTATATTGGCTGGCTCAGTAGGAAACTACAAACTCAGTAAAAAACTGCATGAACTTCCTTTATTTACTTCCCCTTTTACTACAGCTAATCTGCCTTTATTTGCAATCAAAAAGCATTCATACCTGAAAGTTGACTATTTTTTCATGTAATCCTCTTAATCAGCAACAGAGCATTTATATATTTAATTTTAGACTACATTTGATGGTGGTTAATACTTTAATTAGCTATTTACACATGGCAAAAATTACAGAAGCAATTAGGAATATTCAGATTAATTAAAAGTATTAGGCAGTATTAAATGTGAGAGAACAGATTTTAATTAAATCTTTCAAGTATTTTTTATAGTCTCCTCTGAGATTTCTCCTTGAGAAATAAACTATAGGAACACAATCATATCTGAATCAGATAGCTTTGCACTATCATCGCCATAATGTTTTAAAAGCATCCAAAAGAACTTATTCTTTACTATTTATTAAAAAGACTATCCATGCAAACTTTTCTTCTCTTCATCTATTTGCTTTATCAGTACTGATACAGTGACTGGTAGCAAGCTGAATTGATTGAAATGCTGTCTTAGTCTCACTGTAACTTATTTATACTCCACAAAAACATTTTAGAGAATTATCTTTCAGCCAGTCTGAAAAATTCTATTCAAGAAGGAAGGATCTTTGTATCTACTTAAAACTCAGCAAGATCTGTGGACTGTGGGTACCCTGTGGAGTCCAGCACCACAGTTCAGACACTCTTTAGGCAAACCATGAATGGTTCTGTGCAGGCAGATTCCCAGCTTGTGCTGTGGCTGTGACACTCAGACCCACCCTGACCCTGTGAGCTCTGTGCCTGTGACACTCCTGGGAGCCACCCTGACCCTGTGAGCTCTGTGCCTGTGACACTCAGACCCACCCTGACCCTGTGAGCTCTGTGCCTGTGACACTC
>VXBC01005817.1:641816-699295 GCA_013399945.1 Ploceus nigricollis
TTGCCTTTTACCTGTTCTCCCACCACGATGGAGGACTATAATAGACACCTGGGTTAACCAAGACTCGGAGACTCTCCCCAACATGACAAGACATATCCCCTTCGTCCAGACCAGCGAGGATTTCGTCTGTGTTGGTAGCTATATTCCCCTTCCCCTCTTTCTCTCTCTCACTATCCTTTTATCTCTTCTTTCTGACCCCTCTATTGCATTTACTGCTTTGGCCCCTAATAAAGGTGCTTTTGTTGTGATTAAACCGACAGTCCCCTGCTGTTTGTCTTTTGCACTTCTGGGAGCAGTGAAAGAACCATCACGACACCCCGCTGTACGAGCAGATCATGACACCCTGTGAGCTCGTGCCTTGCTGCCCAGCACAGCCTGGGAAGGGCACAACCTTCCCCACACAGAACCATTCTTGGGGGCTGGAAGAAGCACATGGAAACACTGAGGAGAAATAACAGTTTTGTGATCATCTACTACATACAGACTGTGTCTCAAAGCATAAAACATGCTTAGTAAATGGACTGTAATATTCAAAATACCAAGAGAAATAAAAACCAACCAAACAAAAAACCCCCAGAACAAGAAAGCAAGACTTGCAGATACCAGAAAACCTGACATCATGGTTGATGAATGACACCCTCACCAACATAATTCCCCTGCAATTCCCTTGATTAAATTACCAGAAACTAGACAATATTATAAAACAAGTACCACAAGGTCATTTAAGTCAGTTTAGAATGTTGGAGCATACAGAGATATAAATGGCACAACTGTTTACATTCAGGCTATTGGCAAGATATGTGCTACTAAATCCAAACTGGAAGAGGGTTGGTTTAGGTTGGATATTAGGAAGAAATTCTTCCCTGTGAGGGTGGTGGGGCACTGGAACAGGTTGCTCAGAGAAACTGTGGATGCCCCATCCGTGGCGGTGTTCAAGGCTCTTCCACCCCAAACCATTTTGTGATTCCATAACAAATCTTTTTCAAAATATCACGAAGAAATCTAAAAGTCTTTTTAATTCAGTGTTCTTGCTGTATATATGCAAGCCAGAGTAAGATATTTAAGCTCTTTTACTCACAAATGAATCACCCACGTAGTGTCGGTGCTGTTTGTTCCATTCCCATATGTTCCAAGATACTATTTTGTCCTACTTTTGCATGTATACAAAATTAGAATTGCAAGTTGCATCAATTTTCATCTTTAAATTGGTTTTATTTACAACCTCTAAAGTGCCTTGATTATTTCTAGTAACATTTGCATCAATGTTTGCTTAAATTATTCATGACATTTCAGTTATATCATTGGGTGCTTCAAAGTAAAACTCAAAGTAACTTTTCTTTCCTGAGAACAAAGATATACTTTCCTTGCTCTCAAGCAGAAATTCATAAGAAGATGAAAGAAATGCCAAGAATTGTTAATAAACAAATTTGTGGTGTAAATTATAAACAGAAAAATGAAAATATTCCCAATGGAAATAGAAAACTGTCTAAAAATGCCTCCAAACACCAATTACGTATATCCAATTAGGATATTATTTGATTTATCTAGGTCAGGACTCAAGAAATTTTTTGTTGCCTAGGTAGCATGTGAATTACACAACCTCCCTGTGTGGGACAAGTGACTGGGGAAAATTGCACTGACCTCAGGCAGACCCAGGGGAGGACAGAGCCACCCGTGTGCTGCAGTCACTGCTGGTGCCACATGAGCCTGTCCCCAACACATCAAGGGATGGCCTTGTCCCTGTCTGCTCCAGCCTTGGGGGGGCCACAAAGCAGGAGATGGGGCAAGTGCAGGGACTGGAGCTTTTCTCTGTCCCTGCTGTCCTCCTCCCATACTGACACACAGTTTTCCTCCAATACATGTAAAGCAAATGAAACTATATAAAAGCACATAACAGTAGCACCTCCATGCATTTTTGCTTTAATTCTTCACCCTTAAACCATCACCCTTTAGAAAACATAAAGCATGTTTAAGAACCCTGTAGATTTCATTCACCCCAATCTTATTTCCGTGTCCTAACATTGAGACAAACATTGTATTTATATATCCCGGTGGAAGAGCAGGACATTATGAAAACTTCCAACTTATAGCCTTCAATTGGCACTCTAAATCAAATGCTTCTCTTCTTTCAGTAAATACATATAATGACCTTTTTAATATAAGAAATTATGAATTAAATGCAACTTTACCATAAACAAATCACCTATTCAATTTAATGTTATGGAAATGTGCTAACATTATTTCATAGGACTGAGGTGAATCATTCCTAAAAAAACCCCAACCCAGCAAAAGAAACCTGGAAACTCATATTTGATAGTAAATTAGCTTCCTCAGAAGGCTTCCTTAAGTGCATGATTAGACATATTCATGTTTTCACAGCACATTTATGATTTCACACTAAATCATGCAAGATTTGAAGTTTCCTATGGCTTTGAATCACAACTAAGTGGAAGTTTCTAAAAGGCTGCCAGCATTTACCCCATCATGACAATGGCAGTTGATACTGACACCGCAACGAAGAACAGCTCACAGACACTGAAACCAACGGGCTCTAATCTCACCAGGAGAAAAACAGCAAAATGTGGCCAATAAGTTTGGTCTGAGCAGCCCTCCTTGCTGAATGATTTCACTGAAGGGGTGGGAAAAATAAAGTTTGGACTTGGAATCACAGAGTGGGAGAAGTTTAAAAGCAGTATATTACTATTTCTTCCTTAAGATGCTGTTCAAGCATCCTGTTCTGATCTTAAACCAGTAAATTAAAATTTACTTGAATAAGCAAGCTCTCCTAGATACATTCGAGACTTATTCACAAGGTGAACACACAGCTTCAAGAGATGAAAACTGCCAACCCAGTTAATAACTGACTGCCAGTTTATTAAGGCAGTCACATCTTTAGATATGATCACACTGCAAGCATTGACTATTAAAATAAGATCATTCAACCTTCATTGGGGAAAACCCCATTCATATAGCTAAAAGAAAAAATTATTAAGATATTTACACACAGAAGAAAGGCTTTTCTACTTCGTAGTTCAAATAGAATTATTCTTTGAGGTCTTCAAGACCTTGAGCCAAAATGTAAAAAGTCAGGAAGGCTTGCTAAAGCAAACAATGCAAAGGATAGCACTATCTTGTCTATAAGATGATTTTCTTATTGGCTGCAAAAAATTCAGAACTAAAGTTCAGTTTTCACCTCCAAAAACTAAAATTCACCCACAACTGTATTTGAGATGACACATTTATTTTCCAGTTTTAGGTTTTTGTTTGCAAATAGCACTGCAGAGCAACCACTGGAGCAGTGCCCAAGAAAGAAACATTTGATTTCAAACCCTTTGTTCTGGAACTCCAGCTTGTTTGAACAGGACAAAAGGCTTGCAAGAGAAAATTCTGCAAACAGTTGTTAAATTTCAAAGATAAAACCAAACAATATCTTACAGCAAATTCTCATGAGAAAGGGCTGCATTAAGTGGAATATTACTGTGGGATCATGCAGGGCTGGCTGTGAGCTCTGGTTCTTGGCACATGGGCAGACTAAAGGCCTCACAGTCACTCAGGCTGGAGATGCTTTAGTGACATATAGTGAACAACTGGTTCTTTTCTTCTCTAATATTTTACTATCTACTTTCTGCTGCTCTGAAAGAACTTTATTATAAAGCTATAAGAAACTATTTCTTTTGTTGTCAAGATAACTATGGTTCAAATATAAAAGCCTTGTGTTTTCTTCAGACGTGTCATTTTGATGCTGGTTGCACTGTATGAACATACATATTAGGATACATCCTTTCATATATCCAGAAAATAACTCACTAGGCATTTGATGCAACCTGTATTAATAACATCAGCATTTCAGCTATTTTATGGATGCTTCCTAGAGAAAAAGTGAAGTACTGAGCAGCAGCAGCAAATGACCCTTGCTATGCATGTGCACACATTTATATATTGCTAGCTGTCAAGACAAGAAAATTGATCTCACATCAAAAGGATTCCCAGACAGTTCTGGGGAGGGAGAAAAAAAAATCCTGCAAACAAACCTCCTACTCCTTCACTTACAAACAAATAAATAAATAAAACACAGCAGTGAGTCAGTTAATGGCCATTTATCTGAAACCACGAATAAGAAATTAAAAAAAAAAAAAAAAAAAAAAAAAAAATCCTTTTGTTTCCCTCTTCCCCTCATGATTCACAATCTTGGCTCTGCTTCTGATGACAAATGACGCAGTGGTAAATAGCAGTCCTTGTTATCAGGACAGGTCCATATCAGCTCTATTTAATAAAGCAAGAGTTGTAGTTACTGTCTCTCTGATTTGTACATTTCTTCCTCCTCAGAGAGCTCTTTGGGTAATGCTTTCTTTACCTGGAATCACTCCAGAACAGTCGCCTACCATTTGTTCATTCCAGGTTTCCAGCTGCCCCAAGGTGCTTAGGTGGTAGGACTAAGAAGTACCACCAAGCTCCAATAACTCCACTAATTAATTAGGGACTTTGGGGCACAGACAGGATGCTTTACTTTTAACATTTTTATTGAAACATCTGCCCTCTCAGTTGTCTTAGAGGAAATCCTGGGCTAACTGCACCCTTTCAGCTGCCAGAACTGACATTTCAGCTTCTCTTCTAGTCCATGAGGTGGATTTCTCATTAGGGACTGTTAAGGGTCTGTTCGTGTGCCAGGGCTTTGAGGAAATTTTTACTGCCCTTTCTGTGATAAAACACTTGACAGTGCTAGGGCACACTGAAGTTATAATTCAAATCAGTATGTCTGTTGGAATTTCTAGAATCTTTAAAATGCAGCTTTTGAAATGCTCATGAATATGGTGAAAAAGAGAAGAAAATCGACTCCCTAGGTTGAGGTAGCCTATGCTATGCACCTTTTTTCTTCAGGTAAATAAATGGCTTCATTGATTTAGTGTCCTGAAGGCATTATCTTTGATCACATGAGAAGGGAAAAATATACTTTTTCCAGAAAAAAAAAAAGAAAAAAAGTTTAATCCTAAAGTTTCTGAAATAGACAGTTCCAGAAGACCAAAAGTCCAGAAGACTAAAAGTCCTCTGGAAACCCTTAAATAGTGCTCTTATGCCCTTAACCTGCCTCACACACAGCAAAGAAAGTGAAGTATAGTGCACTAGAGCTAACAGGTTGTGTGTTTTAAATCCTCTGTATAGACTAAAATGAGAAACAGAAGTGAAATCTGCACAGCTGTTACTGCCCTGGTAGTGGAAATGCAACCACAAAATGGTCTCTGCAGCCCCTCAGTCACACCCCGAATCCTGATGGACACCACCTTTGCCACCATTGCTATGGCCCTGCTCCTCAGCCTCTTGATTTGCCCTCCTGTCAAAAGCTTTTAACTCAAAGACACTTCTTAAATAAAGAACTATTTCTAAATAAAGAACTTGATCTGCACAAAGGTCTCTTCCAGACTCTATGTAGTGGGATACACTTTAAATGCCAGCAGGGATTTCCTGCACCCAGAAATTTTACCCCACTGATGTCCTTGCTTCCACCTCTTTCAGAAAGCTTTCCCAAACAGATATGACAAGGCACTGATGATTTTGCTCTCTACTCAGTATTCACAATATAAGGACAATTCTTGGGTACAGATAACTTTGCAAAACCCGTGTCAAAATCTGCAATACAAAACACTGCCTGTCTAGCAGGGAACACTCACTCTCCAAAGATCACATTTTCACATTTTCAGAAGTATTTCATCTTCTTAACCAAGAAACATCTGTGGCATTTAAATGATTATGTTAAAAGGGTTTGGCCCATTCTGAGGGTGGTACTGTACTTCTGTATCTTTGGAAGTAATTGGTGACTTGAACTAGACCCACTCTCACATGACCAGCACTCTTGTCCAAAGGTACCTTCCAAAATCCACCTTCCAGTCACAAATTCATGATGTGGAAACTCTGCTTACAAAACAAACATGCTATTTTATTAAAAAAGGCCCCTGTATAACAAGTAATGGAAGACAAATAGCATTAATAACTTGGTCCATGTTTTGCCATAGTTCTTACCACAATATAACCCAGCAAAAGAAAATCTGGTGGAAAAAAAAAATCATTCCTTAGAAATACTCCTTCTTCCACATATAGCTTAGACAGCATCCCTATTAACAACCTGCCTGTTTAATCTCTGATTTTTCTTTGCTCACCATTTGATACAATTTGACAATGTACAATTCAGCTGCACAAGTGCCTATAACAAGTGCAGGCTGTAACATCACAGCCTGTTTTCCTTGGGGCTAATAATTTTATAATGAGTTTAGTGGAAAGCACCTATGCAATAAGCTGTAGCTGACAGCAGCCCAAGGGAACCTCTAAATGCTAAAAATTAGCTGCTGAGGGATGTTGAATCTCATTTTTTCAGGATAGAAAAAGGATTTCTTTTTGAAAATACACATATTTTCAAGTAGACATAAATCAAACAGCAAAAAAAAATTGTATTGCTGTGGGCTTTATCCTGTTTTTATTCTTACACTCTTATGAGGTAGCATATACTTAAAAAAGAATAAGATTAGTCATCCTGCTAGAAATGCAATTATATTAATTTGTGACACTACCACTTGGAATTCAAAAAAGACTGCTTTGAGTCTACTTGCCTTTGTGAGTACAGAGCTGAAGACCTTTACTCCTTTTTCAGGGGGCAGAATCTCAGAGCACATAATTCCTCCCAACCAGATTCAGAGTGGAACTATATTTTTTTTTTTCCCCAGCAGTAAAAGCTACGTTGCTCTGTACCGTCAATACATTGGTTTGTCAACCTGAACAATTAGTTGCTATCATTATATAGCATGTTACACAAATTTAAGTTATCACAACAGAAATCTGTGGTTTAATGTTGCAGAGCAAAAAAAGCTAGGGAGAAGTTCAGCCCTTTCAGAAACCAGGGACAATGACCAAAATAATTCTGAAACCATCAGCTGGTAATACATACATATATAGAATCCCTGAGTTACAAACTCACTAATTCTTAAATGAAAATACAGCTTTTGCTGCTGCAATCACTACAGTGATGGGCACTGTGTCTGTCTTTGCCAGAACCTTTTCAGGCTGATTTGATAACAGTTTAAAATGGCCCCTAGGGAAATGTACAGAGTTTATAATACTTGTCCTAGAAATATGACCAGCACATTTTCAGGATATTAAATAAATCACTTTACAGACTAACCCAACATTCTATAACACAAACTGCCTTAGGAAAGTTATTCTTTACCTGTAGAACTTTTAGATGAGGTAATGTGTGCAATCCCATCCTGGCATCATGGAGCAAATACAAATCAGCTGCATGAGATCAGCCCTCTCTAATGTAATATCTGTATGCATAACACCTGTTAACCACACCTCCTTAATAAATAACAGAGTTATATTTCAATTTACCCAACCCCCCACAAACACAGATAAATTTAACAGAATCAGATGGCCAGCTACTTGGGTACTAGCTGAAAGGTAGGAAACAGTAAAAATGCATCTAAAATAATCATTCTAAGGTCTCTACAACCTGGTTGAAAGTGATTCTGTTTTGACATGCTATAATTACACCTGACACAACTAGAGTTAACTGTGATCCTAATTTGCATATCTACCTATATTCATAAAATATATACCTGCTTATTATATTTTCCTCCAGGCTACACTTTTATCTATGCACTTATGAAATATAAACCCACAATTATTAAGAAAAAAATCTTTTTCTACAGTGTAGTAGAATGTTTAAACAGCAAGGAACAATAGTTCAATTTTGCACAAAGAAAATGATTTTTTTAAATTTTGAGGATACAGCATCTCAACCTGAATTTTAACACTTATAAATGAATGACTTGGAATTAATTTATGCTGTTTTGTGTCATCAAACTCCATTAAGACACAAAAAATATTTAATAGTTTACTTCATTAATTTTTCTGGGTTTTTTTTTGATCTGAAGATGAGTTTTCAGAGGTGCAGGAAATCCTTAAAGAATTCTGACAACAGCTTAGTTTTCCAGACCCAGAGCATTCAAGATAAGCTCCAAATATGAAATACTGGCTGCTTATCTGAATTGGAATCCACATCCAAACCATTTCAAGTGAGACATTATGTCTAGTGGCCCTTAGGTTGCTGTGGCTACCAGCAACACAGACTTCATTTGGAGACGGGATAAAGTTCATAATTCAATTACAAGGATGATTGCCTAATCCACTGAATAAAATGGACATAAAGGGTAAAATAAACAAAAATCCTAGCTTAGTTTAATGAGATTCTTTGACACAAAAAGAAGTAATTTTATTCAAGTCTTCCAGAAATACCTGCTGAAAATGTAGATATTTATCACTGAAGTCAAAATTTAATTGTAGCACAAATTCAATTTAAACAGAGTGCACTGAGTTACAACTATATTGTATTAACTGAAAACATGATTCATCCATGCTTAATAGTTAACAATAGTATGGGAAAAAAATCACATTTGAATAATGACCACTATTTGAAGTCCTGAGCATGCTAGGTAGAATTCTGCCATCAAATAGAGCAATATAACAATTACAAAAACACTTCCTATATTGTTACAAATTATGGCAATAATTGTTGGTCTATTTTCCAGGAACTATTGATTGCTAGAATTGATGTTGCAATTAATATCTACCAAGATGCACCAAAGTTAATTAAATTAGTGTAAATTAAATCTTCAGAAAGATAATAGCTATTAATTTAACATTAGAACATCAAAGGGTAAAAAGTGGGAAATAAACAATAGTAAAACAAATTTGATTTAGTAATGTAGGAAAAATTTCTAATGACTATGTGAAAACTGCTGTGATCTCACAGCAGATACAACTAAAACAGTTTCATTTCCATTAAGCATTTTTTAGATTAAATTCAATCTGTTTGGTAATGGTTTTATGAGATTACCAAACTTCAGACTGAGGAAGGGCAGTGTATATACCCCCAGCAAACAGACTTCTTTGAGATTCTGGGTGTTTGAATCCCATACACACCACGGGCCATGGCTTATGCCACCATCATTGTGATGAACAGCTGCAAAGCTCAGCAAGCACTGTCTGCACAGGAAAATTCTGCAAAGACAAGGAAAGGCCCAAACCTTCCTGTCAAAGGTCTCTCATCTCATTAGAGTTTTGATAAGTGCATTTGTTTAAATTGCTGCAGTTCAGCGAATTTATGTTTTAAATTACTTGTGGGAAGTAAGAGACTGCTCCCAACAGCTTGAGTCTTTTTGCTGTGTGGGGCAGGTGTCCTCCTCCTGAAGCTCCTCTTCCCTCTTTCCCAGATCTACTTTTCATGGTCCTGTTTTGGTGCCTCACAGATGTAACACCTTTTCCTAGGCTGCATCTGCAGCAGGCTGAAGGAGCCCAGTTTGCTCTGTTTCTTGAATGCTTCTCACAGATCTATCAGAAAATTACATTTGTAAAACAGAGGCTCTTCAGGGTAAACATGTGGTGCTTGACCTGGCAGGTATAGATTTCTCTGGCAAAGGGAAAACCCAACCCCTACCTTACTGCTTTGGAGGAAAAATTGTTCTCCTTGGGTATTAGCTCTCAGTCCTAGCTACATCATTACATGAGGTGAGAGGAGGTGCCAGACAGAAAAAATAACTTTTGCTTATTAAAAGCATCACCATAAATCTGTATTATTTACACTCACCCAGAACAAAGATGTCCAAAGAACTACATCACCACCTATACTCCAGTTTCTTATACAGCCCCCAATACCACCATTTATTTTACTCTCTGTTTATACTTAAATTGAAATGGGTGTAAACAAAAGCAATTGCTTTGTTGCAGCCTTGGAAATAAGCCAAGACTGAACATCCAAAAAGTTTTAGAAAAGTAGTTCCTCCAGGAGATATTTAGGAAATTCCTGAAAGTACATACACTGTTTAAAAAGAAAACACTTATATTATCGCTGTACTGAGACAGAAATTAACCTTGGATTGGGAAAAGAAAAATAACCAACAAAACCACAACCAGTTTGACTTTCTGCTTTGATGAAATGTCTTCCAACAATTAAAAATCTTTTTCTACACAAGCTAAAATTTCGGAGTTATATATTCTAACTAAACCAAATCACAGAATTGCATAAGTACAGAACAATTTAGGTTGAAAAAGGCCTCTAAGAGGAGTCTATCCAGTAGCCCAGTACTGTCAGGTGCCAAGAACTCCTGCAATCATGACTTCCTTTGACATGAGCAGGCAACATTATTGGTTTTTGGCTACACAGGGATGCAAAGTAGGCTTTCAGCCAGTGGCACAACATTACATAATTCTGCTTACACCATTACCATAGTAAATGAAGATTTTCTTTATTGCAGTTATTTCTACATTATTATTATGTGAATTCAGACTCTTAAACAAATGTTCACTTTGCTCCAGTCACCAAAAAATGCCCTTTGAGAACAATAGGTAAAACAAACTTGCCAAATAAAAATCAAGAAATAGATAGCAGATGAATAGTAGAAAAAAAAATTGCAATCTCTTCATTGCTGTTTGCAACTGCAAGAGACTGTTTGAACAGGAGACTTCTTTCTGTGACACAGAGTAGGTAGATATATTTGCTAGTAAGTACAAAGCCCCATAAAAGGCTAAATCTTCAAAGAACATTTTCCTGGTGTCTGCTGCTAAGTAAACACAATGTATAAATACCTCCAAGCTTAAATGGCAGGAAGAAAACCCACTGTTATAATTACAAGCCAAAGATATTAAAACAACTACCAACTTCATAAATAAATACAGAGGGAAAACCTCACACTTGTAGCTGGTAGTGGTACAGCTGCTCCCAGGCGTGAGATAATAACTGGGAAGAAACAGAGACTTGCACTCTCAGCAAAACCAGAAANAAAAAATCAAGAAATAGATAGCAGATGAGTAGTAGAAAAAAAATTGCAATCTCTCCATTGCTGTTTGCAACTGCAAGAGACTGTTTGAACAGGAGACTTCTTTCTGTGACACAGAGTAGGTAGATTTATTTGCTAGTAAGTACAAAGCCCCATAAAAGGCTAAATCTTCAAAGAACATTTTCCTGGTGTCTGCTGCTAAGTAAACACAATGTATAAATACCTCCAAGCTTAAATGGCAGGAAGAAAACCCACTGTTATAATTACAAGCCAAAGATATTAAAACAACTACCAACTTCATAAATAAATACAGAGGGAAAACCTCACACTTGTAGCTGGTAGTGGTACAGCTGCTCCCAGGCGTGAGATAATAACTGGGAAGAAACAGAGACTTGCACTCTCAGCAAAACCAGAAAAGTTTATGCACCAAAAACCAGTTTCATAGTCACACATCTTGCTAGCAAGCCATGACCAAACAGGTCAATGTGTTTTGGCTTCTCACCATGTCCCTCAGGACCCAGTGGCAAGGCATCAGTGGCAACATGACCTCCCTTCTGTAATGGGGCACTAAATTTGTCACACAGCTAAAATACTGCAAGCATTCCTAGGCTAATAGGTCAAGGGAAGATATAATTTTTATATGAGGCCATTTCTGCATTGCACCAAATTCTCTTTAAAGGAAGCTATAAAGACAATGATTTCCTAATTTGGGAATGCTGCTGGAGTAAAGTGCCAATCTATCCAAGCTCTGTGCTGCAAGACTTGAAAGGACTGGGAGATGAAAGTGTACTCAAGTGGATATTTGTCACAGCCTATGTGGCAGTTGAGACAGCCATCATACACAGAGTATCACCAGAAATTTCAGAAAGCTTCAACCCATACAGAGTAACCCCATCCCTCCTCAGAAGGCTTCAAGCCTGCCATACCGAGTAACACCAGATCACTTCAGAAGGCTGCAAGCATCTGCCCTTCTTGTTCTTTAGCCCTACCTTTATCCCCCTCATGTCCATGCATTGCACCTGTGTGCCCTCTGTTCCCTTTGGTCAGAGCACCTGGGCACTCCATGGCTCATTGCTGCCAATGCTGCTCACCTGCTTCTCACAGCTGTGCCCACTGGGGATGAGGCTGGGCCACAGCCTCAATCCCAATCACCACAAACTGTGTGCCTACAGATATTGGCCTGACACAAGTTCTTGGCACCCCTGTTTGCAGTACAAGATCAGGTGCTATCATTCCATTTAGATTTTTTGTGAAGCTTGTTTATGAGATATCTGCATACAAATATTTAATTCCTACTTTTCTTCCAAGTGTCTGAAAACCTGTTGTTGGTATGAGAATGAGAGATGATCTGTAAACATTTTCACCTATTATTTATAGGTTAGAATGACTTTTAAGAAATAAAATCTCCATCCTTAAAGCAGTTTAGTTCACAGGCACTGCTTGACACGTGAGTTCTGATGTGTCCACCTCAAGTAAGTCCAAATCTGACAGCATGAATTTATTGTTACACACAATTTCTCATAAGACAGACAAATCAATTGGAATTCACTTTCATAGCAAAACTGAAGGAGAAAAATTACATGAGCTCAAGTCCTGTTACTGTAGCACTGAAACTGAAATTTAATTCCTTTTCCAATAACTTGCCAAAAGAGACTTCAGCCTCATGATGTAAAATCCTTATTGAGATGATGTTGCTAAAGCCTGAACTGACATGAATTGCCCAGCTTAACCTCCCTGTTATGCTGAAAAGCTATTCTGTTATTAAAACACTTATTTTAATCCAAGGAAGGACACACTTTGCCACTGAATTAAGATGATTTTTTGTATCTATAATGCTTACATCATACTGCTTTGTTGGTTTATAAAAAAAAGCCCTCCCCAGCATCTTTCATAATTCTTATTTATCAACACTAAACACACTTATTTGTTCATCTCATTCAAAAACTAATAATAAGTTAGCTTTTGTGCATTTTCTTTATTGCTCCAAACCCTGTGCTAAGTAGGTGTTCAAAACAAATAAAACAATTATCCTTTTTTCTGTCTGCCTCTATTTCCAGCCACAAAAAAAACCTCCAAAAAACTCCGACTTCTTAACAAACCAAAATATTTAAAAGCAAAAAAGGCAGGCTTCCTTTGCCCTCCAACTCCAATAGGCAAAGAGGTTTCATTTCACCTTCCTCAGTCACAAAAATACTTCACTACAACCTTTGCACCAACCTTTCCTAGCACAGCTTTTTCTATGAGTCCCAACTGCTCCTTTCCATCACCTTTTCCAGACTTGACAGTAATTAGAAACTTGGCTTTATTTAATATTACTGAACAAAGTGAGAGCATGTGCTACAATTTTACAACAGGGAAATGTAAATAAATATTTAACATTATTTAATGTTACTGTAGTCACTTCATTTGAGTTCATGCATTGAAATTCTTGTGAACCCCTCCTGCCAGTCCCACACACTGAGTATTTATTTACTTGTTACCATCTATTCTGTGCTCCTTGCAAGTGCAGAATCAAAACACCAAAAGGATTCATTATCTCAACATAGACAACAAGACTGGTTTCATGTTGCTTCTAAAATAAACAAACAATTGAACATACTGAAAAACTCTTTCAGAGATCTTTTAAAAGAGTAGCAACACTTGGTTTCTCTACTTCAAGGAATGTTAAAAAATCTGACTTGAATTTAGGTCAACCCCTAGTTTAAAGTATTTAATATAAGAAAAGGTGTATTTGTTTAGCACTGTTTGAAACAGAAATGTTTACAACTGAGATTGAGAAAATCAGAAGAAAAAGGTATCTCAAAATGGAAATCATAGAAACCCACCCATCTACAAATATATTTGTGCTGACACATCTTTAGCTCCACGTGTCCTTACAAAAGAGGAGGACTTAAAAGTAACTTTATAAAACATGCTAAAAATGCTGAAAAATGCAAATAAGTTTTTAGAATTTGAAGCTGGATTTACCTGGACAACTGCAATGAAATATTATTACTTTATGAAGAGATAACAAATGAAGAACTATGGAGCTCCAGTTCACACCTGTTTAATTTCATATAAAATACTGGTACATTTTGTTATTGTTTTCCTGTGTTTACAATTCTATTACAATATTTTCAAAGGATAACTGAAGATTATCCAGCATTATTATGCTGCTTTGTTATCAGTTAGAACTGGTTTAAGATGATTTCACTCGCCACTAAAGGCTCCTTGCTTTTATGATGAATTTTTTTGAAAAAAACATCCCCATAACCATAAAATCTGTTAAGGTCTTAGTATATATATGTGCTCTGAGAAACAGTTTGCTTTTATGAGTGTTTATTTCCATTAGTCCAAACAAGTTAATGTCTCTCAGAAAGGCAGCTGGAATCAGCTCTAACTTAGAGCTGTAGCAAAAAAGACAGAAGTTGCTGTTTTCACAAACAGGCAGTTTCTATTGACCTTAAAAATATTTTACAAGACTGTCCCTTCACCCTTCAAATTGATTAGCACTTGTTTGTAAGACAAATCAATATAACATCCATCTAATCTTAATCTTAAATGTAAAAAAGTCATAAAGGAATTTTTAAAATTTTCTGTATGTATTTAATTTATGAAATAATGGCCTCCAAAATTACACAGTAGATAACATCTATTTATAGCAATGACAAGTGAAAACAAACTTTAAGGAATTCACTTAAATTCTAGATAAATACTGAACAATAACAAGTGTTTAATTGGAGCTCAAGGAACTGGGTGAATTTTATACTGTTGATCTCAAATTTTTGAATTCGTATTAGTTAATGCAGGCTTCTGAAATTATATAGCTTATAGATAAATGCCTAATTAAACATCCTAGATCACTAGATTATTCCTGCAGAAAAGAGGGTAAAGACTTCAATACAACTACATGTATCAGGAGACCATTCACACTACCATACAATCCTTTGAGTTTTTTTCAGAGGGAAAGAATCATGTAGCAGATTGCTTCAGTAAATAAGATTTGCTTGATTATGTGCTTTGAAGAAAAAGTATGTGGGTTAGTTAAACTCTGCCTCAGATTTTTGTCTCTCTGGTCCTCAAATCAAAGCTTTGATTTTGTATAGCTCTGTGGAAGTTAAATCAATTTTCAATTACAAAAAAAAAATCACTTCTGTTCAGAGGATCAGCCCAGCAACCAAGAAACTTTCACATCCTTGTTTTAAATGATACAATTCAGGTAGTATCCTCTACCCATTAACCACTGTAATCCAAAATCAATTCCTCATGTACTGTATGTCCAGGACAGATGAATAATCTGGTCACAATCTCAAAACACAATTTGAGACACTTGCATGTATTACCCATTTTAAGGCAGATTTCTGTACTAACTTTGATTCTTCCTGTTGAAAAGGGCTTAATTAGAATTAAAAGCCAAATACAGGCACAGAATGCACTGGAATTTAATCTCAAAATCACTTACATTAATGTGTGATATATTTATTCATATTAAGTAAGACAGTACTTTGTATTTATGCTCTTTCCCTCAAGAAAACACTATCAGGCTGCTGCAACAAATACCTCCCACACTATCAACAGCAAAGCAGGTTCCAAACACAAGTGTCCATAAAGATTTTATCCAGCAGCACCACTCTTCAACTGCTTTTGTTCAGCTCTGTGAATAACAGAAGTTCCAGTGCAAATTAGGAATGCAGCATTTCTGAGCACAGGCAGTCTATGTCTACTTGACTGCAAAGACCTAACAAATGGAGGCAACCCACTTAGTAAAGTACTGCCACTGGCTTTTATATTTATTTCAATAACACTCTAGAGATGTCATGTTTACTCCTGTCAGACACATTTCAAATGAACAGCTTATCTCAAAAGTTTTGCTTTTTTTTGTGAGGATATTTTCCCTGATCCAGACAATAAAAAGTGTGTTTAAGGACAGCATTGCATTAAAGGCTTCCTACAGAAGTTAGAAAAGAGAGGGCCCTATTTCCAAGCCTTCATTGATGCCCACTTTAAAAACATGCAGTGCAAACAAAACAACAAGGAAGAGGATAATTTTATGTTTAGCAGGACTCAAAACGCAATAAAATATTAATTGTGTTTTTGTTTTAAAAATTCAAAGGGACACGATGGATGGATATCCTTTGGGCTGTAACAATGTCACAGGAGTCTGCAATCTGAGGAAAGAACCAGAATTTCCAGTATAATTTTGGACAGCTTCCATGCCAGCACACAGTGATCAAGTAATAATCTCTCTTTCCACTCCTCTGTGAGGAAAGTGCTTTATTGTTCTTGAAACATCTCTCTTTGGTCTCAGGAAAATTGTCACAATAACCATGCAACTCCCAAGTACATAACAAATTTATTATTCAGGTCAAAAATTCTTGATTGAAAATCCAAATCCCAATATTTCTCTCTTAAGAAATTCAGTGGAAAGACCTTGTGTCTCCATTGTGAATTTCTACCATTCTTGTTGAAAATACCAAGGCAAACAGATCCAACAACTGAATTAAGCATCTACCTCAGGTTTTGCAATAATCTCAAAACATGGGTGTTCAGGTTCCAGGTTCTATAATTATAGTACATCTTTTATTATTACATTATTTTATTATTATATACAGATGTTCCCCCCCCCAAAACAAAACAACCCCCAGCAGCTTTTATTAATTACTTATTTTTACTTCTCTATCTTTCCCTTGTTCACCACCTGATTGAAGGCTGAGAGGCCTTTTACCAGCTCAGATAAGCTTCTGATTTGGTACAGACAGAAAAAGCAAAATATTCATGAATTTTTCTCTCTTGTTTTATGCACATATCAAATAGCTGCAGAGCAAATAATTTGGCCAAGCAAAAGCCTCAAAGGCCCCTTTGCTTCCTGAAGGGTTTTCTTCTATATTTACTTTTAACTGAGACTGGAAATTTCACAAGGTCTTTCTTGAGCTTTGCTACATAATAATTTCTTTTAACACATTTAAACAAAACTGCTGAAAATCTTTCCTTCATCAAAGTAATTTCCTTTAAAAATAAAGAATCATGCATGAGACACATAAATTAGTTAAAAATAGGACATACTTGATCCAGATAGAAAATGCCATGGTCACACAAATGGACACTTACAAACTCATGGGGACAGGAGCCCAGCACTTGCTGTCCTCAGCCACCAGCATTCCTTCATTCAGCCAACCAAACCCACATCCAGGACCCAGATGGAAGCCCAGTGATAATATTCCTGTAAACAGATTTGATCAGTAGGGATCTTAGAATCTCTGTTTTTAGAATTAGATTAAATGGATTTTGAGTGTTACCATACTTTTTCTTCATGGGTTAGACTGGAAAAGAACAGTATAGCCTGTATATTATATGGCTTTTTACTCTTAAAAATATCCTTTTTATTCCATACTTAGGTTTCAGGGAATGTGCCTAATTAGAGCTAATACTTTCTGGGTAAAAGCAAGGTTTTAGATCTCTCAAAACCACCTCAGGATCTCCTTGCAGAGACTTGCATAACAGTAGCTCCAATATAAAAACCTCTTAAAGCACTTTGAAATAAAGTTTTTTAAGACCAAATATATTCAGATATAATTGAAAACTGTAATTGTCTTTGTTCCCCGGTTAAATATTGTTATATATTCCAGCATTGGTGTTTATATGGCAAACATTATGTTAAAAATAGAAAATTTGGTCTAAAGATCTGTCTGAAGATGAGTTCCCTTTGCAGGAGCGTCATGTAAATACACAAAGCATGTTATATGCAAAAGCAGTTTTAGTGGATTCTGGGAGATTATTGATGCCAGTACAAATAATTTACACATCCTGTTTTTACAATTTATATATTTACACAATATATAAATTAAATATTTACAGAAAATGATCTTCTAACTGCAATTAAATTAATTTTATTTTTTCTATAAAACACTTTCTCCACAAATCAGCATAGGTGCCTGAAACTTATCTCTGCAGGGACTAAAATCCTTTAATAATTTTGTTTTAATTTCCTGAAATTAAAGGGAAAAATGGCATCTAATGCTCCTTGTGGTGTTCAAATACAGTAAAACATGTTCCTGACGAAGAGAAAGCCTTAATGAAGAGTTAGACTTCAGGTAGGTGCCTAAAAGGATGCTGCAGTCAGTAGCTGAAATCTCCTGGGTGTTTTGCATGTGCATAAATGGGTCACATAATCATCCTGATATTTGAATAGTCCCTCCTTTAAAAATAAATCTCATTTCTCATCTGTTTATTGTGATCACAAAGCACAGCAGAAAGTGTGATAATAAGCTAAGACTATTGTTACTTATCTATTGCAATTCACAAAACAAGAAATTAGGTAATTATGTTAATGAGAATATTCAGATACCAGAATTTAAAGAATTATTATGCAAATCACATCATGAATAGGGAAAGGAAGCAAAAGAAAAGTTTTCATACCACAGTCAAACAATTATCCCAGAAGTCACACAGCCTACTGTACTTTAATTGGAATGAATGGAATTAAGTAATGTATTTTCATACTTTCCTAAATACAAAATACAGCATGCTCAATTCCTCCCAGTCTGGGTAAGTCACCGTGTAAGCCTGCATGCACAGAGCACATGAAGGCCAGAAAGACATTTATTTCAAGTTAAAAAAAGAGAAAATAATGGAGTGGCTAAACTATGCTGCTTTATGTAAAACCCACCATTTTCTTCAGTTAAAGCTCATACACTGTTGATACTTCACCAGATGCTCCCTTCTGGTACCACAATATTCCCTCCCACCAAATTCTGCCAATCTGAATAAAGTAAAAAGGCTCCCAGGTAACGAACACAGGTAACAAGTCCAAATAATAAAAGGTCAGAGCCAACAGTAGGGGCAGGTATGTTTCAGTGATCCTGTGATGGGAGCAGTTGTTAACCCTATTGAGAGAAGCCTGGATGCCCACAGCTGAGCCCAGGGCTGAGACAGAAGAATGCCAGGTTTTGTTGCAGTTACTTTGCTGTTTCTGTTTCAGTAAGGTGAAGAATGTTTACGTTTGGTTTCTTTTTTTTTCCCTTTTTTCTGTTTGTTTTTTTTTTTTCTTCCTCTCTTATGGTCCTTCCCGCCACACACCAGAAAGCTCACTGTATAAGAGTGCTCTTCTCAGGAAATGAGAGATGAATTGTGAAAATCTCAGATTGAGGTAATATTCAAATACAAATATTTAAATTATTTAAATCTGTGGGATTCTAACACACTGACTTTTGCACAGCTTAAAACTTCGATGACATGATATAGCCTCCAGTAAATTACACCAGTCAGCTAACTTACTCCAAAAGATGCTTGAGCTCTAAAAGAAGAATACTGCAGCTAATTGAGAGATATCCTGTAACTTTGTAGGGGATCTGTGGAAAAATACATTTACTTGAAGGGGTTATTCCACAATGAGACCAATGAAGCCATGAGCAAAAGCATCCTGTGTTCCCCTTTAAAAAGGTAAGGTCAACACATTCATTTCTCAGTTCGTTAAACCACAATCTCAGTCGCATTTTTTAAAAGCTGCTTTAAAGTGTTGATGAGCTCAGGCTAATTTAAATGACAACGGGAGAAGAGCCAAAGAAAAGTTTGAAACCAAGGAATGGCCTGACCTTGAATAACTGCTTGTGCCTGTCAGTAATGGGCTGGGCTAGCAAAGGAGCAAAAACTAAAGGAAAAGCAGAAGGTCCCCAGTTGTGTGTGAGATGGACAATACAGAAACAACTCCTATTGATTATCTCATTACTTTAGCACTTGTCCTCCTCATCCAGCAAAAGGAAAGGTTACCCCTGGGACAGCTCAGTCTTTTCATGAAAGGGAAATCAAATAGGATTTACCATTTCTTTAATGTAAGACTGACTCTCGTAATGAGGAGGAGGGGACTATGATCCTGGGAAAGCTTTTCTCATTAAACTGTCAATTCTGTGTTTCTAAAAAATTGATTAATTGAGGTACACGTTGATGATCCTGTGAATTTTAACAACTTTAAGTCAATTATACCAGCATCCAGGCACAGAGTTTCAGTATTGATGCTGGGGTGTTATCTTTTACATCTCACTGAAATAAAGTCTGGAAAGCCAAAGCCACCAGGAACAGTTTAAAAGGTGAGAATACAAAGGGCAGAGCTCTCCACGTTGCTGTCATGAGCCACATTATGGTTTAAAGCATTTTGTGATAAAATACTAGCGGTTGAAACCATGAATAAGCATTACTTCTCAAAGCCTAAAATTACTATGGCAGAGAAAGAATCTGCTCCTGCTTTACCTGTGAATCAGGCTATATAACAGGAAGATAAAATGGAAGCTGGCAGCAGAGAAACTCTTGAGCTATTTTTATCTTTTCAAGCAGGAAATTATGCAGACTACGACTAGGATAAGGAGTCACACATGTCCCCTTAAGTCCCTGTTTGGGAGGAGTACAGAATTCACATGCCCTAGCAAACCTGATTGTGGGATATAGGGAAACAAAATTAACAAATCAGGAAAGAAACAAACAAACAAATACCAAAACTAAAGAACCAAACCAAAGAAAAAAAAAAGGACCAAAAAACCCTGGAGCACCCTAAATCAGTTTAAAATATCAGAAATAGTTCAAAAAGTTAGACTGAAATATTTTATTGGTGAGCCCTTGACTTGTAGTCAGGCATTGTTACATTCTGTGAAAAAAATTAATTTATTTTATCTTCCTCTACTTGCAGCTTCTACCCTTTGAAATTGGGAAGCTGCAATAACAAAAAGCCAAGCCCTGTTTGTGCATATGGTGTTTCCAGGGCTACAGGTAGAGCGAGGGAATTGCTTTATTCCTCATTAGTTTGGGAACCACACTGCAGTTATGATGACTGAGAAAGACATTTATTTTAATGGAGCATAGCCTTTTATGCAACAATTGTATCAAATAATAATGTTAGAAAAGTTTTTGTTGGTTGGTTTTAGTAATTTCTGACCAGGTTAATGTTTAGGAAATAATTCTTAGGGAGTGAGCATATAAATTTCCATTTCATTTCAATCCTCTACATAAACATGAAAATGTAACGCTGTGCCCAACTATTTAGGGAAGAAGAGCAATATGCTGGATAACATATTGAGTTTTCAAAGAGAGACTGACAATTCTCTGCATTCATTCACTAAATTTCAGTGAACATTTTCCTCTTTTTCTAAATCTGATAAATGCAGAGTATATTGATTTATGTTCCAGACTGGTCACTGCCCCAAAATTATTTCTTACATCCATACTTACGACAGTAGAGCTGATATTTCAGAGAGAAGAATATAATTTATGTCAGAGACAAGCCAAGATTTTCTTGCTTTATATGATTGTGCTATATGTACTTTTTGGATACTGGCTCTATTTTACTTTTAGTACAGAGGCATCCACTACTTTCAACCTATAATTAACAGTTCAAACCAAAAGGGGACTAACATTCTACACTGCATTCCTTCCAGAAGTATTAGTCTCATGTTATAATTTTGTAAGGATTGAGGAAAATTAAATCTGTGAATGTGACATGAATGAAATCACATTGTCACCTTCAGATTCACAAGCCATAATTTTGGAGAAAAAGAAGGGTTTGGTTTTTGCTTTTTTTAAATTAAGTGATTTGATTCAAAAAACAGATTTGCTTTCCACTTCATCTCTATTTAAGATACATTCCAATATTTCTCTGGTTCAACAGCAACCATCAGTCCAGGAGCTGATTCCTACCCATGAACTGGTGCATAGGTCCCATCCAAGGCCAACTTCACAAGGTCAGGAGAGACATTAATGACAACCACAGTAATGGAGAGGAGTACTCCTTGTTGGTTTGCTGCAGCTCTGCCTCCTGCTAAACTAAGCCCAGGAAGCACCAGCAGTTTTTGACAAGTTTTTTTAAGCCTGTGTTTAATCTTAAGCAATGCCTCTGCAGAGTCATCTCATCAACTGACACTGCACCAGTTTCCAACTGCTGGCTCAGTTAAGACCCAAGTACTGTCTTTTATCTACTCTCAGAATTCTGCAGGGATTCTGTATTATTATTAGTGTTTCTTAAACAAACAGGTTTTTGAGATACTGCAATGGAAGAAAAAAGTATTATTTTTAGCATTAATTGCATTCTGCTATATATTAAAATTATTATTTTAAACCCCAATCTTTTTATTATCATTTAATTAAAGAACTATCATATGAACAAATGTCAAGTAGCATCTGCCTTGGTAGTATGGTTGGAGTATTTTGAAGAAGTTTATGGACTTAAAATAGTCTGTCTTGAAGTTATTTTTGATGCAGTGTAGCACCTCAAGTTAGTAATAGATAGACCTAAGCTGAATGAATCATACAGAATCAATATGAAGATGGTATAAATAAATATTTTCTTGGAAAGGTTTTCTATGTAAGTCAGAACTTAGACATTTTCATGAATGTATGACATTGTATTAAAACTATCTTAAGCATTTAATGCCAAAGCATTATTGTGAGTGGTTACTGTGCTGCTTCATTATCTACAACCTTCCATGTCTCAGTGGAAGGAAAGTTTCTAATTTATTATAACACAAAATATAAACCAGCAAATATTATCTATTAATAATGGCTAACCCTAAGTCAACCTTATGACAGTTTAATTGATATTCTTAAGTTATTGCTTATTATTATGTTCACATTTCTTCCTTTCTGCCCCCAGTGAAATACTAAATTTTCATTATTTTCTTTTAGATTTAGAGTCATAGAATCATTTACGTTGGAAAAGACATGAAAGATCTAGTGCCAGCACTGACCTAACACTGCCAAGTCCATCCTTAAGCCATGTCCCCAAGTGACCCTTCTGTACAGCTTTTAAGTCCCTCCAGGGACAGTGATTCTGCCACTGCCCTGGGCTGCCTGTGACAGAGCGTGACAAACTTTTGGATGTAGACATTTTTCCTAATATCCAATCTAAACTTCCTCTGGCACAACTTGAGGTCATTTCCCCTTGTCTTATTGCTTGTGGTTTGGGAGAAGAGCCTGATCCCTGTCTACAACATCCTCTCAGGCATTGTTACATTCTGTGAAAAAAATTAATTTATTTTATCTTCCTCTACTTGCAGCTTCTACCCTTTGAAATTGGGAAGCTGCAATAACAAAAAGCCAGTGCCNTTGGCTGCTATCAGTTCTGGCTATTGCTATTTACTAGTCCAGATAAATTCAAATCTCTTAAAACTGTAAAAAAACCCACTCAGTAAATCAATTAACACATTCGATTTTTAATAGGTTAGGCCAGTGAGACAAATTCTATAAAGATCTACATTTTTAAGCCCCTTTTATTGGATTGTTTCACTATTGACCTTAGGGACTTTAAAACATCAGATTAGAGCTTGTGAATTCCAGACTTCTCTTGATAAAATTGGATTCCTCACAGTTTGACCTGTGGCAATTGTTTTGCTTTGCTTTCTTCCCCAGCGGCAGCAGTTTTCAGAAAAAATGAAATACACAACAGCCAGTGGATGACTGAATGCACCAAATATTGTCACAACAACACTCACATGGTAGGAAATGGATAAAATGACAGTTAAAAAGGACAAAAAATGATCTAATGGTATTCATTTTCTTCTCCCTTGCCCAATGGATTGCCTGTTGGTTCAACACCTGATGTGAAGCACATTTTGCTGATAAATCAAAGTGGCTTATATTAATCTCCAAAATGAGAGTAGTTCAAATCTTTTTATACACAATAAGGGTGATTTTTTTTTCTTACAGTGACGTCTTGGGGACATGTGAAATACATTTCTGAATGTAGGCTGCACAGCAGAGAGCAATTCAGCAAGGGTTAGATTTAGTTCAGCTGTGCAGCCTAGCAAATCTATTGGGGACATAAAACTCGGATGCCATGGCATCTCCGTTCCCTCTCTGGCCAGGAAATGTGGGTCCTTACTGCATGCTGAGGCTGCCCCTTTCAGTGATGGCATTGGGAAATTGTGCATTTCATCCTAGGAAAAAATGCTGTCCTCCCAGCATTCAGTACCACTAAGAAATTACATTTTAGCCTTTCATCATAGGCTTAGACCAGAAGAGAATGAGAAAGGTCATTTTATCTCCCTACATTTCCCCACTGTTTCACATTTATAATTGCTCACCACAGGTTGCTTTCAATTTTTAAAAATTATTCCCCCATAAAGGTACATCTTTTTTCTCACAGAAATCTTTCTTCTCTCTCCATATAAATTTAGGATTTTTTTTTTTCTGAATAGCTTTATTAAATCACAGCTGAATTAGCAACATCTGATAGCCAGTAGCCACACAGTTTTGTCATGTGAATAATCAAATCTTAAAACAATTTGCCTATAGGTGTGCTGAATTCTTGATCACTTGAAGTCTCAAAATCAGCATTCAATTTCTCCTAAAAATATAAGCTCAAAATCAACCACGAACCCCATTATACCTCATGCAATAGTTACTGCAGCAGATTCTAGGTGTGTGTTACACAACACAACAGAACAGAAAAAAAGACAATTATATGTCTATTTAACCTTAAAATATTTTAGTAAACCCATATAGTTGTAGAAAACAAGAAGTAAATGTTAAAACAGTAAAACTTCTGTAAGTGATAGCAGATTAGGGAGGCAGTTTGGATAAAGCTAGTCTCAGTTAAGACAACTCAGAATTCTCCAAAATTTCTTGAAAATACACCATTTTATACCAGAAAAAGTCTCAAATAGAAAAGATCCTCCCTGGCCTTGAGAGACTGGGGTTGGCATGAGGGTTTTTGGCAAAGGCAAACCTCCACCTCACAAGGCTGTCCCTGTGTATCAGCCAGTTTCAGTAGCATCCCATGGAAAGTCACCTAAAACAGGCACTGATAAAAATTCTGCACTTCCTGCATCTTCAAGAAACATCTTCCCCTCGAAGTGTCCTTACAAAACAAGGAAAACTAATGACTGAGAAAATTAGCTTTGTTCTTCCCTTCTCATACTCAATATGTGCATTTATTTGTTCTTTAATCCACTAACAAACCAGCTCTTCAGCATTCCAGCATCGTTTTTTTTCCTCAAGTGATGTTTGTCTGATAAAAAAGAAAGTGATTAAGAGAGAAAAAAAGCTGAACTGCTGAGTGCAGTGTTCTGGAGCATTGTGATAAAAACACATTGGTAAAACATGCCAGGATAAATACAACTCAGATAAAAAATAATGGACACAAGCGAAGTTGGAAACCTGAGTACATTTCTCTGATCTCTACTCTTTCCTTTTAATATATCCTTTTTACATAGCTTTTAGGAGTCACTGAAACCACTGTGAGCCTGATTCTGCTGCAGAAACATCAACAGCCAGACCTTGCAGCAGTGCCAGCAGATTAAATAAATTACTGACTTCTCTAGAAAACCACTGATCTGTCTTCCTATAGCTGAAATGAAAACCAAACAAAATGGAACCCACTGCAGGGGCAAAACTTAGACTATGAAACTTAAAATCAGCATGGATGTCAAATTTGCAAAGTTTTCATGTTATAACCATCACTCTTTAAGTGAGTGAGCAGTACATATGAACACTTCCATTTCTGACCAGTACCATGTCTGAGGGGAAGGTGGGGTTATATTAGGTTGCATATCTCTGAATGTATTTTCACCAGAGTCAAAGATAGTGAAAAGCTGCAAGAATATCATTGTTTGCAAGCAGAAGAAAGTACATGACACTTAAGAGTGCACTATCTGGCATCATAGACTGTTCAACATTTTACTTTTAATAAATCATGGCTATCCCTGATTGCACTGGGCACACACAGATTGCATTTAATACCAAGTTGTGTCTGAGGCCATTCACCACTCTTAAAACTCTGACTTAGGAAGTCAGAAGGAGACACTGGAGGGATTTATGAGACATCCCATACTTCAAAATTTCTCACAGAAGACAAACTTTGTGCAATAAAAGCATCAAAATAGTTCACAAGAGAGTGAGAAAATTCTTTAATTAGGATGTGGCACCCTGAAGCTCTCCTGTATATTTTATACAGAAAGCACTAAGAAAATTTGTTTTATTATTTTGATTAATAAAAATTGCATATAACTCTCCAGCCAAATTCTCAAAGCAGGAAATGTGCCCTGTATTATCAACACTGCTTTCTGAAGACATTCTAGTACTAGGAAGAGACAGTAAGATAGTGCCAGTTTGGAGGCTGCCACCTCTTTATCAAAGTATAAGGGCAGAATCCTAACTAAAGTTAAACTTCTATTGCAAGTGAATGCCAAGGTAAAGAACATTTTATCAAAACTATTTCTCTTAGACCAGTCAATCTAAGTGATTCTCCTCTTGCCTTGCTCTTGCCTGAACTCAGGCAAGACTGTCCTCTTTTCCTGCTTGGTGGTGGAAAATTTGGCATCTCTCTTTCTGCCTTTCAGACAACAGGGAGCAAAAAAAGTGTTGTTAACTTTCACAATTTTGGAATTCACAAAGTTTGAAAAATAGGCATGCAAATGCCTTTTTTTTTTTTGCAGATCAGCTAGATAGAGAACAGAGGTTATATCTGCTAAAATGAATGTATTTTTTTCCTCTATTGAAATAAACCAACCTTCATTTTCTTTTTTTCATAACTAGTGTGTTCTGCAAGTAGTGTTCAACCCAACAAATCTCTTGAACATATGCTTACAGGTTAATCGACTTTCACAGGACTACATTTGCTATTAGACCTGTGCTGAATACTGATATTGTCACTATATTGCTTCATTGGCCCATCTGCACCAGCCAGGCATGTCACAATCATGGTTGTACTTATTTCAACATGAATTAGTAATGTAGCACCCGATACATAGGTTCAATAAAGAGTGTTATAAAATATCATACCAGAACATTTATTTTATTGGAAAAATTTCTGCAGACAGCCATATTAGGACCAACCCAATATCCATTCATTCTTAAGAAATCAAAGGCATACACTTATCCTAGGCTATAGAAAAATTCAAGTGACTGAGGACACCTAGATGTCAAGTTTCCCATGCAGAAAACTCCATTCTCTAAAACCTTTGAAGACCTTAAAGGCAAAGCAATTTCTATCAACAGAGATTACAAAAAAATAAGTGACTTGAAAAACCCAAAGAAATGTTTTAAATTTCTCATGGCTAACTCCAAAAATGTATTTATTCCTCACAATAAGGAATAGTTGTCAGTAGTGCAAGATCAGGTAAAGAGACATTTGACCTGACCAGGAAATTAGTACTGAATCTGTTTTTTTACATTGACAAAGTTGAATCTGGTAAAGCTGGGGTTAAAGAAGGAATGCAAACAAAAATGAATTATGTTGCACATAAAAGGTAGTTTCAAAGGGAAAATAAAATATGAGGTATAATTTAATTGGAGTCACTAGACTATTCTTCACATTATGCATAGTGTGCATACAATCACTCGTGCAAGTAGGTAAAATTCAATAAAAATGAATAAAGTTTCCCAACAAATTTAATGCATTTATCTCTTTTACTATGAATCATATACAGAAGTTGCACAGGTCTCCCAAGGACCCTGTTTCCAATTACACCCACCCCAGATAAAGGAGTGCATTAAACACTGCTTTGTTCATCCATTCGTTTACAGTGCTCATTCATTATGAAAAAAGGCACAGAAATTGGTTTGAGCCAAATCCCATTTCCATTCTTTTCTGCAGCAAAACCCCCACTTACTGGTTGTTTCTGTAATATTTAATTTACAATAAAGTCAGAGATAAATTTGGGGGGAAGGAATGTGTGCCTCAACTGCAGCCAGAGATCTTCCACATCTTTATTACAAAGATAATCACACAAGAAAAGACAGTAATGTCTTCTTTCATGAATATAATTAATGGTTTAGGATAGGAAAAAGTAATCAAAGCACATATATAAGAAACAGATAAGCTAAAAATAATCAGCACTGAATTTCCACCAGCTTTCCTTTTACCCAGCCTCAGCCATGTCACTTTTCCAAGGCCTCTAACTCCACAAGACTACAGGGAGCTACTGGTAATGGACAATAAACGTTTGCAAGGGGTCATCAAGAAAAGAGTAATATGTGAATATTTGCCTAAGTAATTTCCCCAAATGAGCTGGTCACTAGTTATACCTACCTCTAGCCATTACATAGGGAACATATAAATCAGAGGCTATCAGATACTGGGAGAAAAAAACCCCCTAATTTAGCAATTGTCATCCTATACCTCCAGTTCTGCATAACCAAAAAATGATAAATGCCAGTGACACAGGGACAGACTACCGTGCAAATGATTTTTTATAGTTTTATTTAGAAGATGAAAGCATTTCCTTTGGGACACTGCAGCAGAGGACTTGGCAATACATGATGCATGAATCATGCAGTACTTTAAGGGAAATATCTATGTGCCCCTATGGCATAATTTTGTTAGAGAAATTTGTTTTAGAATGTAGTGCTGGAGGGGTCAAAGAAAAACATTACTGGACAATGCTGCCAGCAGACTATGAGTGTGAAGTGTAAATTACATCAATCCAATTATAAAGCAAACCACTGGATATGTTCTGTCACTAATGTATCACAGATATAATAGAGATTTTTCTGACACTATGAGAAATGTGTTCTGCAGCTTCTCCAATGTGCACAGAGCACATCAGGGTAGCATCTAATAGGGTCCTGCAGAAAAACCCTCACAATTATTTTCAGATGGAAACCATTTCTTATTTTATGCATAAAATAAAGATCCTTTTTCAACTTCCCATTTACAGGACAGATTCAAAACCTCTGTTTTCCAAGCCACAGCATCTACTGTAGTTCAAGGAGAAGTGAATCAAAGGTAACATGGGGCTTCTGATTCAGGAATTGTTTTTCAGTGGTGACTAACTACATCTGCATGAATTAGAGTACTAATGAGGTAAACAGCACTGAGACAAACTAGAAAAAGTGCAGTGGAATGATTTCATAATACTATCTAGATGCACTGTAAAGCAAATCAAAGGATATAATTCATTAATATTTTATTGATTATTACTTATAAATAGTAAAGAAAACCAGTAAATTCAGTGGTCAGAGTGGGTGTAATAAAGCAAGCTACATAAACCACATATTGCCTCAGAAAAAAAAGAGGAAAACTGAATCTTTAAGTAGCAAAAGACCTACTTTAAAAGTCAGCTCTTTTTGAAGTTGTCTAAAATATGAAGAGGCAGTTGTGTAGCAGTGTTCACTTGATGGAAAGAAAGAGAGAAAGAAAGAGAGAAAGAGGGAAAGAGAGAGAAAGAGAGAGAGAGAAAGAGAGAAAGAGAGAAAGAGAGAAAGATGTTTATGAGCAGTGGGAAGCATCAGCTGAGCTCCCTACCCACAGCAGGACCCTCCAGCCCACGCTGCCTGACCAGGCTGCCTGGTACCATCGTGACACACTTGGGCCTAAGCGTATCTTGCACAAAACTTTCAGATTCATTTTTAGCTCCTTTTATTTTTCAGAGAGAAGCTTAAATGTTATTTAATCAATTGAAAAACTTATAAAAGTCTCTATAAACACAAACATTTAATATGAGAGTCATCAGGCTTATCTTCTAGCCACTCTGCAGCCACAGCCCAGTCCACAACCTTTGATTTTTGAAGCTGGTGACAAATCTTGATATGTCCAACTGTCCTTGAAGTTAGAGTGACCCAAGCATCTAAGCAAGTGGCCTCATTTTTCAAACCCTCAAATTGCCTTTTTCACCTTTCAGAATCCCCCTGCTATTACCACAGAGCAGATCCTGACAGACTCTTTGCTGATGCACAGGAGGCAGCATTTTAGCAAAGCTTTCATGTTCTATGTATGGGTTTGTCAGAATCGCAGTGCCAGGAGAGAAAGAATATCTCACAGCAGGAGAGGGGGAGGCATTTTGAACCACCACAAAGGGCTGCATCAAAGCTTGTCCTTTTCCTAGGCACCAAATTAATGCCATGAAAGAAAAAGGGAAGAAAGAGACCCTCCTTCTCTGAGAGAACGGAGAACTAATAGAGATCTCTGGAAACAATTCACAATTTGGTTGCATGCAAACCTTCACAGAGATAATGTTGATCATGGATCTAATCAGAGGCTGCTGCAGAAATGTTAATCAGGCATGGTGGGAGATGGGAAAGGTGCAGGAATGCTGCCCCAAGAAATAACTCACTATTTTGCTGCTGAATTGATGCGCTAAGAAGGTCTGAGATTTAGTGTCACATTTCCATTGCTGCTGGAATGTCTTATCCCTGCCCCTCATCCCAGTTATAATTGAACATGACTTGCCAAAACCCAGAGTATGCCAGAACCTCAAACACCACCAAGCCTCCAGTGTCTCAGCATGTTGTCAAACAAGCTTTAAAAGTACACTTGGCCATTTCTGGATGTTAAAAACGTAGTAAAGGTGCTTAATTAATAAGGTATTTCCTGGTCAGAAGGTAAAAATTTATGGAAATTTTTACTTATAATTTATCTTGCATTACTCTACAATGAAGAAATAAAAAAACCCAACACAAATGGCCCACAAACCTTGCAGTGATTTTGAGATGGAAGCTGATTTCAGAGTCAGGTCTGCTTCCAAGCAATTCCTATGTAAAATCCCATGGCTTTAAGCACTGAGGGGTTTTTCTGGACCATTTGTCTGAGACTGTTTCCTTTCACAACCACTCCTACACTGTTGCCCTCTTACTTCCAGCTTTAAGTGACATAGTTGAATGCCTTGGCCCTACACTGGAGCAATAGGAATTGTTTCCATAGCCCCTCTGACATGCTGGGAGAGCTGCACCATAATACAAACTATCAAACCCCCAAACAAGAAACATCTGTACAGGAGCTTTTAAGCTTTACTTGCACCTGAGTTTAATGTAAGAGCAGAACTCCTGACATGCATGAATAACTGTGAAGGCAGAAAGTGCTCACAGACAGACTCAACACATCCATTTGGTCAGGTAGTATGAAAGCCAAACATCACATAGCAAATATATGAACATCTGATGGAGGTGAAATACAGTTTTATATGGTGTTACTGTTCATTAGCAAAACAATTTTCAGTCTGGTAGGAATTTCTTGGAATTGTTTTAATAAAATAGAATATTTCTATTTAAGCATTTATTTTGCAAATGCATAGATTCATAGGTAAAATGAAATGGTTTTAATTTTGAATTATACTTTTGGTATGAATTCCATATAATTAGTCAGAAGTTCTCTTTTTACAGTTAACTTTTAACTTTTTTCTCTGTTGAAGGATACATCTAGAATCAGAGAATTCCCATGGACAAACACTGCCAGACACCCAGCTGCACTGCAAGTTACTAATATACATGATCATGTTTTACCAGGAAATCAGTTACAGTTCTTAGGGCAGAAGGCATTTTTGCCTGCACTCAGTACATATTGTTATTTAGCACTGGCACTTAAAGGATCCTTTTATGGCTCTAGGCATAGATAAGATTATTTACAAGTTAAGAATAGATCACAAGATAATCTTTCATGCCTAATACAGAAAATGCATAAAACCAAACTAATCCAATATAAATCTGTCAGGGTTTAACCCCAGCTGGCAACTCAGTACCATGCAGCTGCTCCTCCTGTGACTGAGAGGGGAGTCAGGGAAGAAAAGTGAACACTAAACTTTGTGGGTTGACATAAGAACAGCTTAATAATTGAAACAATTGCATATAATAATAACAATTATTAGAATGCTACTAATAATCATTGCAATAAAAAGTAGTGGAGGATAGAGAGAAAACCCAAGAGACACAACTGAAGCACAATAGAGTTGCTCACCACCTGCTGACTGATGCCCAGCCCTGAGCAGCAATCAGTGGCCTCTGGCCAATCCCCCACTTTACAAACTGGGCAGGGCTGTCTGTGGTGTGGAAATCTTGGTCAGTTCAGGCCAGCTGTCCTGGCCATGCTCCCTCCTGGCAGAGCATGAGACACTTGCAGGAGCAGGGTAGATACAAGGCCCAGGCACATGTCCACTCCCAGAGCAATCCTCTAGGACAGACCAGGAACATATTCCTTTCTTTCTTGTTATCTCTTGTAGCCATATAATGCCACTTTTGCTCTAGTGGGCTCTGGAAATAAATACTGAACAAAGCAGTAACTAATGCATAATTTGGCCTGAAAGTATCTATTTCAAGTCCCAAGCTACCAGAAATTTTCTTATATTTACTATGTAAAAGACCCCAAACATCCAAACAGTAAGAAATTCATAGGCAGCAACAATCATTTTAAAATCAATGACATAATTGTTTTACAGAAACAGATGAATCCTAATTTTAGCTACTCCATTTAATTTTTTTCTACATGCTCCCAACTGCAGGATAATTTTGTACTGCATGAGCCTTTAGTGACACAGCTTTTGTGAAAAATACAACTCTAACAAAAGCAACACCAAAGGCTTCTGACCAAAAGGTTTTTCCAACATTTTTGTTAAGGTGTCAGAAAAATTCAGCCTTAGTTTTTGCATCTATAAAAGTCTCCAAAATCTACTCAGCAATACTTTTGATATCCAGGTAGTGGGTTATTGTATTGGCTTCCACTCTAGTATGGCCATGGATTTCAGTTTAAAACTGTGAGAACATAAGCCACCTATTCTCAGGTCTGGCCTGAGGTTCAAGGGTCAAAACAGAGGATAAAAACCACAACAAGATCTATTTACTGCATCTTTGCCAACTGGAAGAAAGCCAGGGAGGACAATGAGAAAAAACCACTATTACTTTAACATTTACTGGGTTTTTATCCCATACAGGACACAGTAGTAGAGCAAACTCTTTCCTTGAAAAATACAGTTAATTCAGAAAAGTAGTTCATATGATCAATATATCAAGCTTCACCTATCATGCAACTGAAGGTATAATAGATTTAGAAAATAATTTTTTTTCCTACAAAGAGTAAATTATGAGTCAACAGGGAGAAAGAAACCCCGAGACCTGTCTCTGACTACTGAGCTCTTGGAGCCCAGTCTCAATTACAAACTTGCCATTCGTGCTTCTATCCAGTCTTTCATTTTGTTTTCTTATTAGAAATAATGGCCAAAGAAAGAAGAAGGAGAACAGGGTATATTCGAGTTGACAACAGATAAATTTCCAAGAAATGTTAGTAGAGAAAGAATGAGACAAAACAAAATTTGTATTTCACAATCTTGACAGCATGACTTTGAGTTTTCTGCTACAAAGGCATTCAAGATTACACACACACACTGTTAGAACAAACTCAAGCTTTGCTTATTCAGACATTCATGTGGAACACAACCTTCTGAGCTACTGTTTGACTTTCAGCTCTGTCCCTACAAGTCAAGATTCAGCCCCAATTACAGTTTAATAAATGTTTTTTGTATAAATCATTTTGACATATGGATCGTGAAATATCCTCTTATTATGCCAAAATCAATATCTGTAATATAATAATAATAGCTGCCCTACAAACCCTTCATTTAAAGAAGCCAATGCCTTAAAATTAGAATTGCAAGAAGCATTTTTTTAAGTAATGGACTGGCCTAACCCACTATAATTTTAGAGGTGTAATTTTCTATAATCCCTTTGCAACACTAATATGCAAACTAAATAAATAGTATTATTACTCTAGTATGCATGTCTAATTTATATACAAATAATTTTCTACTAATCCCCAAAAGTATACCTATAGTTCAGGCAAATCAAAAAGACTCCTCAAATAAAAGAAAGTGAAATAAGTCTATAGAACAGGCCTCCAGGAAGTGCAGTGTGTTAGACTGATAACTGCTAATTTCCGAAGATACTTCAGAATACTCCAGGAAGAATACTTCTGGAAAATTAATGTCTTCATAAAAATGTGTAGAAGCAATAAACCCCTGAGATTAGCAATAGAGCATCTGTTAAGTAGTTTATTTTTTATGTTAGTAGAAGTCTGACAAAGGGGTCATGCAGAGTTAGTATGTATGTCACAAGTTACAATACATTTATTTCTCTGTGAAGTATAAAATATTTACTGTACTGTAATATGTTGCTGATATTAAATAATTCTATCAAAGCCAAGACACACATAAGGTTTTGATGATTTCCCGAGAAAATACCAGCATAAATCTCAGCCTTCTGTATAATTATCTCAAACAGCCAATAGACCTCATATGGTTTCTTCAAGCATCTTTGTTTTTCAGGGCAAAAAGTGAAATGGTGCTTCTTCAGGGAGAAATTGCTCAAATACAGACATTTACACTCGGACTCTTAGCTCCATGGAACCTCATTAACTCTACTGCTACCCTGAACAAGAACCAAATGTTTTCTCAATTACATCAACCAAAACTGACTTGAAGGTACTAATGGCAGTGTAAATAGAGGGAAATAGCCTCTTCACACTAAGTGAGCATGTACATCTGCCTTTCTAACTTTACCAGTCAGAGCTTAAATCAACTCTTTCACATCAGGATGTGGCAGGACCTGGACAGAGTTATCTAATGATATTACAGGAAGAGAGTATTCATGCTTGAATCCTAGGAATTTGTAAATTGATGCACTTCCATAAACTTTTCAACAAGTTTACACTACCTTGAGTATTGTTCTTTCCTAAGCATAACCAAAATATTATTTTGTGCAGATCTCTGTGCTTCTGTTATTCTTTGAACACCAACAATGGGTAGTGCACCTCTCCTACCCTGTCAATGCAGCAACTGTTTGCTGCTACTTATTGTCTATGGGCAAGAAAGTAACACAGTCAGGACTAAAGAAATTCAAAATTGTTTCAGCCACAGTGTTCTACAAATAGTCACTTTCTTCTTTAGTGTCATTTTAAGACTAAAATAATATTTTACTTTACAAAATCATCAGCTTAACATTCTTTGTGAAAGCATAACAGTGGGGAATGTTGAAATTTCTTAGAGTTATAGTCACTGTGTGATTAAAAGCCCGCTACTCCATTTAATTCTTTGCAAATTTTGGTACTCCCATGAAGGTTTCAGAAGCAAATGGATCTTTTCCTTTCTGTGTACTTGTGGCCAGTTGTGCTGACCTAATAGCTACTATCTAAAAAATAGCATTTAGCATTCTTTCAGATTTACTACTGCAATACTATTCTAAATTATGCTGCTTTAACAGCTAGGTTAGGCTGTTTTACAACCAACATTTTCAATTAAAGATTAGATAAACTCAGTCCAATTTAAAATAAATAAATAAAAATATTTAAAAAGAAGTAGTACAGCCATACATATCTTATCTACCAAGAGCATTTTTCTGTTTTAACTAGTAATGTTTCCAAGTCTCACACTTTATTGCAGATTTCCTCTCATCTCTGCCACTGAAACGAGATGTTCTCTCCTAAAACATTAATCAGCACCTTACGGTCTCTCATGGTGAGCCTTAGATAGTTTGGCTCAGAAGTTATTTTCAGAGCTGTAAAAACTATTATCTTGCAAGCACTAAATGGAAAACAATCCTAAAGTAATCATCAATAGCATCATCAAATTCCAGAGTAAAACTTTTTACAAAGAGTTATCCTTCCAAACTGGTCTCCCCTTCTGAATTCTCTTGTTTGATCTCAGGAAGTATTTGGACAAGCAGTCTTTGCTGTCTGGGGTACAACTAATCCCTCTAATCTTTCTCAAATGAAATTAAAACAACTTTGCTAAGAAAGATGGGACAAAATATTCTGTTCTTCAAATATTCACTTATTCCAGCTATGCACAAGGAGGAGTCCACCAGTCTCATTTTAATTGGGTCTAATTCTCTCAAATAGAAGTTTGCTAACCTTTTAAGGATTTATTCAGTAATTTGTACTTGAAGAATGGAAGAAGAAAAAAAATTTGATTGTAGTTCAACTGCACACAATCAGTTTATATCACAGAAATATTTTACTAGCAACATAAGCTACTCAAGACTAATGTCAGGTTTCCCTTCTTTCACATGCTCCAAAACTAAATGAACCACTTTTTAAAAAATTTCCCTATTCCATCTAAATATCTTTGAATTTGAAATGTCTCAGATGCATTTTGAATGACAGGGTTAAACATATACTGCTTCAGCACACAGTTTAGATACTTGGATAATGAGACCACAGAAAATAGTGCACTCACCTTTGTCAGATATATAGGATAAGCACTACCCCTAAACCCCACCATAATCCTAGCCCTGAACACCACACTAACCCCTAAGCACACTGACTCAACCACTTACCCTTAAAACTGCCCACAACCACTGCCCCAACACTTCCACTACAAACTTCACTAACCACTACCCCTACAAAGTAACCTAACTACTGCTAGTAATCACTATCCTGACCCTAAAACCATCACCAGGGGGGTGGTCCAGATCAGAAGGATGCAGGAGCAGCAATGCTGGGACCTGGCCATGATCACCTTGGCTTTCCTTTCCCAGCCCCAGTGTTCCTGGAGCTGCAGGCTCTGTGACTCTCTCATCCCTGACCCCCACAGGTGTGCAATGACATGGTTCTGCAGGTATTGCTGCAGCCTACAGTCCAGTCATTCTGGAAATGGGCCCACAGCAAATGGCCTATTCCTCTCTGTCAGATATCAAAGATCTTTACCAAGTTGATCAGGCCATAAGTGGTTGGCAGGAAGACAAGCAATGCAATAAATAAGCACAGGTTTAGGGACTGTTCACAAGGACTAGGATCAATCCCTTCAGCTGCCTGACTGATCAGATCACATCCTCAGGCAGCTTGAGACAGCTTCCCCAAATAATTGCTTCAGCATGAACTAGCCTGTTCAACAAAAGTAGGAGATAATATAGGAATTTTATTATAGGATGCTTACAGTATTCAGTTATAATTCAGATTACAAATGAAAACAGAGTTCCCAGAGAGCCTTGCACTACTGCAGTCAATACCATCTATAAACACAAAGTTTCTGATATCCAAGAAAAGTTTTAATTAATTACAGTCTAGCTATAAGAGTAATCAGGAGATGAAAGGGCTGAAAGAGACCAGACTTCAAAGAATAAAGTAGGTGGAATTTTGTGACCTATCCTTTTGTTCAAAGCAGCTCTCTCTTTCCCCAAACATTTAAGGAGCTTTTGCCCTCTAGCAAGACAGGCACATTATGTACATCTGTCCTGGACTGAGGAGCCTCTACAGAAATAAAACCTTATTTATAAGAACTTCATCTTCAATGCTAACTACTTTGCCTAGTGAAAGGGCACAAACCCTCTGATTCTGGTTCAATTAGTCTCCAGTGCAATCACTGTTAAAGACTGTAAGCAAGCTGCCCTCTAAGCATCTCATTACAGGCCCTGACAAAGGGATGAAGCTCAAACCCCAGCAGTATAAAATTTCCTGATAACACTCTGGTTACATGACCACACAGATAATCTCCCTAACTTGTAGAACTCCCTTCTTCATCTCTTCCCAGCACTCCCACAGGCTCTGCCAGGAGAGAATTCACGTGGGCAGGTACAAAGAGTAGGTCTACAGCAATAGAGGCACCCTGGAATCACCTTTGTTCCCACAAGTTTTGTGCAGCTTGTGCAAGCATGTGTTTCATCACAGCCATGTAGAAGAAGGAACACAAATAGTTATGTTGGCCAACTCAAGGAGAAAGTGCCCAATTTGCTTAGGACTCATACAGCAGCTCTGCTGTATGTATCTCCACTTGCCTACACTGGCCAAGTTTTCAGAGTGAGCTGCCCTGCAAACTCTGACTTTAGGAAAAGAAACTGGAAATGCTGTGTGAGGATCCATAAATGTGTCCCAACACCTAAGCCAGACATAAGGATCCAAAGCAATGAGTCTTCTTTTGGACAGCTTCAAAGAGACCTAGTGGAAATGATTCATATCAGGGACCAGAGCAAAAGCAGGTGAAACAAACACAGCACAGCATAGGAAGAGATGAAAACATCAACTGTTCTGATCTGGTGAACTGCCAGATTGCAGCGAGTTACTCGCTCATGTAAGATGTTACCATGTCTTCTTTTAAAGGGTTCAGAGCTTAGACAATAATAAAAATAGTTTTGAGCAAAGAAGTCAAACACAAAATTTACTATAAGTTTATTATACTTTCCCCTTATGATTTTCCTCCACAACTCAGGGAAAAAAAAGTTTTGTTTCTAAATATAGCCCAGCACATAAATGTACTTGGCCTTGAGAAGATAATAATTCACAACTAGTCTAAATTTTATTGAAGGGCAAAGTTTTCTGAAGAGATATATTGGTGGCTCTAGTTTTATACCTACAGAAAACTCAGGTCTGAATTAGCTCACTAGTGGTCTCAAAATTTCTAGCTAACCAGATTTAAAGACAAAGCACAGGACTTTATTGAGCAGTTTAATAACATGGATTGCCAAGATCAAATGTGATTGTAGGGAGTAAAATAAAAAACATTTAGGCTCTAATTATCAGCAGTCTACATGAAGGGGCCTGTCAAAAATTTCTAACAGCTTTTAGAAAAGAAATAATTTTCACAGGTCAAAACCAAAGACCTATTGCACAGGAAGCCCTCTGTGTCCTGGGGCTGTGCTGATTTGAGGATTCACAGCCACTTGTTGCTCTCCACACGGATCAAAGGACAGGGATGCTCACACACAGGAAATAAGGCAGTGCACTGTTTCCTCCAGTGGGCAGAGACCCAGCCAAGTGGAAGGATGGCAAAACACCTGTTACACACAATACCTGGGGGCATTTTGAGGTTTGAACATGGCAGAATTCCCCCCAAGTTCTGAGTTTCTGTCATTAATATTTCAGTTTCTTTCTTGTGTAGTAACTGCAGAGAGGAAAAACAAATAACAGCAAGACCCGATCCCAGCCAGCCATACAGACAAAGATTTGAAACTGGTCGCAAATAAGGAAAATCTAAACCAAAGAGCACATCCATGAAGAAGAAAAGGGCCATTTCCTGGATACAGCAGATTCTTTTCTATGCAATGATGAACAGCACTGGTTGTGCTGTGCTTGTAACACTGTGCTTCAAATACCATGCAGGTGATGGTCAGCAATGCCTTGGTTTTGTTAGTAATTTTATGATGAGCTTTGTGGAGAAAAAGAATGACTCTCACTAGATTCTTGACTTTTTCAGTCTGTTAATAATCTGTGCACCCATTTCCAAAGCCCTCAGTTCACTTGCTTCACTCTTCCCAAAGTTAACACACACATAAAGCTCTCTGTGCCATATGAAGCCATGCAAATGGGGATGTTGCCAACAGAAACTGCAGACAGACCTACAGAACTGTGCTTCATCAGCATCCCTGCCATTTGTTCAATCCCAGCTGATAAAACAGTATAATTGATTTAAACCATTATAACAGATAATGCACTTCATTTGATATTAGCAAACAAGAGTCTGGTACGCTGCAAATTAAAATAGGCTTGCTGCCTAGAACAGAGAGACTGAAATGTAATATTTTTAAAATCTCATACTCTCCAGATAAGGAGCATTTAAAATTTAATTTATAGCAATTCTATTTTTCCTAATGTGTCCATATTTAATTTTTTATTTAATTTTTAATAATAAGCTTATTAACCTTGGAATGATTTACTTTTATCTACCTTCTTATTGGCAGAAGAAGTGACTGTGATTGGAACAAGGAACCACCATAATGCCATAAAGAAAGATGTGAACCTATTTTCAAAGTCTCTTCACACCTATTTCCTAACATTTTAATCTATTTTCTTATTTTGCACATCATGCTTTTATCTTCACCTTCACAGCATCATGTATTTATTACAGCTAAGCAATCAGTGTCTTTATTTTCTAATCTACTGGGCTGTAGTGTTTTAGTCTGTATATAAAGTGAAGGGACTATCAAGTTAAAATCTGATTATTAGAGTACATTAGATATTCAGCATAATTATGGGCCCAGTGGAAGGCTAAGAAGATAATGCATTACAAACCTCATTTACTAGGGGTTATTTTTTTATTACATAAATGAAGCTTTCCTTATCTTAAATTGTATCTCACTAGAATTCTTGCTGAGTTTAAGAACAGTTGTCCTTTTTTTTTTAATGAATGTTGTTGCACTTTGCCATGTGTCAGCAAAAGGGTTCTGAAATGTAAGGACTGTAGAAAAAAAATAACAGCAAGACCTTCGCCACTAAGGACCTAATGCTTTATTACTTGTCAAGAAACATAAAAGCAAAATAAATAAATTAAAATGATCCACCACTTTAGTGAGAATGGCAGCCTGTCATATAAATTTAATCCCAAAGATTTAAATTGTGTTGCACAGCAGCATTAGAAAAAGATAGAATCCAATTAAAACCATGCTGGATTTCAAGGACATTGCGATATTCACTCTGCTTCTGTCATGTAAAATAAATTTAGTCCTGATTCAGTGCTGAGTACAAGGAATTAGATTTTGTAATGATCTATTTCCTCAGGTATTTTGCAGTATTACCTTAAAATACTGGAAAACAGTCAACAAATTTGCTGAGCCAAGAGATATATTTATAAAAAGGCATATTTATAAAGTAAATCCAACCATTAGGCAAATAATTTTCAGACCCAGATTTAAGTCCCCAGATCCACATGCAAAAGTGAGCATTAAACAGTTTTCAGTAGGTGGGACACAGAAAATAAAGAAAGTAAAACTGCAGGGTATAAACAAAGTATTGCACATTTTGTTGAGACAAGGGACAGCTGCACAGCAGAAGGAATTCACTTTGCCCATTTGTCCTGGCTGCCACTCTGCACCAGAGCAAGCATGAGCAGGGAAGAGAAGATGTCACCTTGTCCTGGCCCAGCTGGGCAGGCTCAGCAGGAGCCAGCCCAGCACTGGGCAGAAATGGGGCAGAAATGGGGCAGAAATGGGGCAGAAATGGGGCAGAAGCTGCTGGCTGCAGCACAGGCACAGCCCGGGAGAGAGGGCCTAAAGCAGCATCTCTGCAGAGCAGGGAGGAGGGCAGAGCTGGCAGGGGAACTCACAAAAGGGAGAAAATTCCCCAGAGATGCTCAATGGAGGAAAGGCCATCACACCATTCCATCTACAGCCTGCCAGGAGACAATGGAGGGGGCACACATCTTGACCTTGAAGGAGGCATTGATCTTCATGACTTGACATGAGAATTATATCAGGTTGGTTTTTTTATAAACAGGTTATTTCTTACCAAAGTCATTCTTATGACAAACACAATTAAAATATATGCACAAATTCAGTTAGGGAAAAATTAACCTAATTATTTGTAGAAACCTCCTTATAAGAAAGGTATTAAAATTATTTTCTCTGCACGTATTTTAAAAATGAAATACATATAGCATGAACTGCAACTACTGTTCTTCAGTGAGTAAATACTTTACCAGCAAATTAAGGATATGCATATAATATCAGGTAATATTGCACCATGAGCCAGTCTTCAACAGCCACAGGGCTTTGCTCCTTTGTTTAAAAAGAATTTAACACAGTTGTGCCATGAAAAAAAAAAAAAAACAAACCTGTAGCTTGTGTGTGTCTCCATGCATCTCTTAGAAGCAATGAAATAAATGCACTTTGCTTCCTATACATAGATCCTATTACAAGTCTGTTTTCACAAATTGCAATATCTCTACAGCTCTGCTGTATTCTAATTAGGTCACAAGAGGAGAAAAAAAACTACACACACATTTCTAATCTCAAATAATGCATGTAACATGTTTTCAATAGAAATTCTCTTTTCAGTTGTGATTGCTTTTTTATCTATAAAGTAGTTTATTCTTTAAATCTTGGACAACACACATAGTATACACTCCACACACATGTTCACTTAATGAATTAGTTTATGTAGAATAACTAATGGTGCCAAAAGTGTTTTAGCACAACGAACAATGGAATGTCTCAAACTATAAATAAGGAGAGAATGCATCAAAGCAATATATTTTAATAAAACTTTCATTACCAGAGATGAATATTTTTTCTAGGTTGTAATAAATTTATTTATTGCTGAAAAATTAAATTCTAATAGTTGCTTTCAGTACAAATGTTATCTGATCAGGTCTGGAGGCAAGTCCTTACATAGCACATCACTGAATTCAAATGCAGCATCATTTTTAAAATTTATTAGCACTACTATGGTTACAAAAATCTATTATAAAAGTGCAACTTATCCAGCAACTTTAAGAGGAGAAATATATGTTCTTTATCTTCAGTTCAGCATAAAGAAGATTCTAGTTTTATCATGCCAATCTACTACTGTCAAAGTGAAAAACCTCTTTTCTTCAAGTCAGTCTTTTCCTTTTATCCTCAGTGACCTTTTTAGTAGTCTCAGGTCACAAACGATACGGCCTGGTGACCTAAGATTAGCCATCAGTGAAAAATAGGCTGCATCTCTACTCTGCCTCCAAAGAGCAGAGATCTGACAAGGTAGTGCTTAATAGAATCTCCAGGGTAAATGACACAGTTTTCTCTTCTGCGTGGGGAGGAGGGAAAGTCCACCTTGCAGGGCTTAGACTTGGGTCACCATGTCAGATCCAAACTGCTCACGGGAAGCACTTGGCCAAGTGGAACATAATTAAGCAGCAGAAATGCAGATCAATTGTATCTACCAAAAATCCATACAGAGTTTGGCATTTTACATAAAGCTACATAAAGGTATCTGAAATATGCACTTATGCTGAATTGAAAGGTTATAATGGGTATAACACTGTACCCCTCACACAATCAGGATATACAAGAGACATCACAAGGCCATCCAGACTTATATACCAACATTTTCTATGTACTTGTCCAAGTAATTGCAAAGAATGAAAAAAACCCTGCAGTCAATGAACTGGATGTAACCCAAGGCCAACCAGAGAATAAGAACAAGATGCATCTTCTGCATCTGTAGAGCTGTTCTGTCAAGACTTTGCATTTTTTCTGCTTTTGAGGGAACACAAGGAGCACTCAGGCATCTCATGGTGTGACACCTTTCCCACATTGTTAATTGCGTGTATTATTTGTCAATGAATATTTGGTTCTAGAGTGATTATAATATTAATTTCCTTTTAAGAAGTGCTACATTTTGCTCTCCTGCTGAATATTCTCCCATTTTACTGGACAATTTTTTATTTTTTTACAAGGAAAGCCTTTAAGTAAAGCAGATACTGAGAACTAATCCTTGTATTTGCTCTTCTGGGAGAAGTCAGGAAAGAGGTCAAAAAGTAGCATCCCATTAATCTATTTTATCTATTAGTTTAATTTCCGGAACATAAATGAAATAGGCTTCTCAATTTCCACAGTGATCAAGACGAGAGTCACGTTCATATGACTTTTATCTGTAACATTTTGTTTTCTCATCTGTGACAATAACAGCCTGATAAACTCTTAAATTGCTCTGCACCACTGAAGCCTTATGACAGAAGACACGTTTTCAGAAAAGTACATATTTGAAGAACATTAATAGATTTGAAGACAACTTATTTTTCAAAGCACCAAAGACAGCTCACCAATTATCTTGTTGAAAACCAAAGTCTGATGACAATTAAACAGAATACCAGACGTACAAAATGACATTCTATCCTGAAAGTCATTCAGCAGCACAGTCAAACTTAGATACTTTCCATAAGGAAACCATACACAAACTGTGAATAATGTACAGAACTTTGACATTTACCAGCACAAAATTTCTGAGTGACTTGTGCCCTGTGGAGGGTCAAGTTTTAAAATGCAGAGTTACCGAACACGAGGGCAGAATCTATTAACACCACAAACATCAAGAGGCTTTCCAAACAAACATTTCAGCAGCTGTTCAAAGCTACACATTCCACATCACAGTGAAATGTTCATCAAAGGGAGAATGGAACAGCCTGTAAGAAGTGATCACTTCTGGTTCTTTATTGTTCACAATATAACCTCGTGCCATTGCTCCATTTAAATAGCTGCACATTTTGTCTCTGCAGACCTCAGAAAGAGTTATATGGCACCAGCAGTCAGTAAACAAAAACTGCATTGAATACTGACTAAATTGCAAGCCAGAAACCAATATCCCTTTTCCCTGCCTCCCCAAACCTTAGGGGCAAGCTGTAGTGAGAAATGAGGTGCTTCCAGCTGCATGATGAGTGGTGCAGCTCTCACACTCCTGCTGCAATGTGGCTACAGGTTTGTATCACATGCAGGGAGGGAACAAGTCACTCAAACCACACTGGAGTACTGTGGAAAGAGAGACACTTTCTCTTCCTGTTTTCTTGCTGCTAGAAAGAGAAAATTATTTCTATTCTAGCAGAAGGAGCATAATACTGTATTTTAGAGTTCAGATCTGCCAGTATTGCTGACCAGGTCAGGTCACAATGAAGGCAATAAGACCAGCTTACTAAATCCAAGAATTTTAAAGGTCAAGACTTTAAAACAAGAATTCTTTTGAAATACTTTGAAATATATGGCCGCATCCATTTTTTTTTATCATCACCAGGATGATTAGCTTGTCATAGCAGGGTTATTTGCTAGGTTTAACATCTAAAAAGATACAGGTATGTTTACAGTAATTCAAGAGATGAGGCTTTAAGGTGAAAGAGACAACCTTTGTCCTGGGGTGAAATGACTGGCTGTGTTGGCAATTACAGCTATATTCCAAATTCTATTGCTCTTGAATCCATTTCTCTTATAATACACCACTTTATGTCAGGTATCACTTCAGTTTCCTGTAATTTTCCTTGAACTACTTACCTTTGAAGTGATTTAAAATGCTCCTGGCATTGCTACTCACAGGTGCAATGAATTTGCAAAATACTGCAATTCTCTTACAAATAGTCACATTAGGGTTATGACCTGTTCCCATAAATGTGTTGGCCGTTGGCTGGTTTTTTGGAGGTTTTTTTGCAGTGGGGTTGAGGCAGGGAGCATTCAAACCTGTTTTCTTCCAACAAGGCTGTGAACATAAAGCACCATCTTTTCTTCTTAGTCTCTTTCAAATAATCAAGAACTACTTCTTTGGTCCTAGTTTTCACCTCTGGAATTATTTCATAAAAATTAGACACTAAAATATTTTAATATAAATAGAAAACAAGTCCCACTGAACAATACAAGAGGACTCAGAAATCTTCTAGGATACCAAGTTTATTCGTCCATTGCAATGGCTCATTTGGTAATGAAGTGGGAAACTGATAATTCATGCTGAAGGCAGAATTTTAATAAAGCTATTACAAGTTTATCATTTGCTACTTTTCAGCCGTAAGTAAATAAAATACTTTTGCTCCATGAAATATCCTTATCTGTGGAAGCACAGAGAACTAATCCTCTCTTTGATCTCTGACAGATGCCTCTACCAGAAGAAAATTTGAAGTGGGATGCACATGAAAGAAAATCCATCTGGGAAAAAAATGTTATAACTACCCAAAACAAGTGTGCCAGGTACAGAAACTCATTGTAGAGACATGAAAAAATTAAATTAAGAAATGGATGTAAGGAAGGCAATGTTAGGAACCATAACATAGATGACCCCTTCAAGAAATTACAGAAAACAACAGGGTTCTTTTCTAACTGAAAAGAGACTCTCAGTAAGTTCAGAAGATGTATCTCCAGAAATGAGTGTATCAAAATGTGATCTTGCTCTTCAGATCAGCAACTAAAGGTTACCCTCATTATTTTTAACAGCTAGTCCAAATATCTTTAATCTTCAATGAAACATATTCCAAGATCAGAGGAAGATGTTTATAGGATTCAATAAATATATGAAGAATATGTATAATATGGGTGTGAAGTCATATCCAAGAAGAAAGGAAAATATGGACAGGAACACTTTTTCATGTATTATACTTCCTTGTTGAAAGTGCAGCCTTGATTGCACCAAAATCTTGGAATAAGCAACAATAAAATATGAATTTGAGTAGTTATTAACATTCAAAATATTATGCTGGAAGTACTCTTGCTTAAATACACACACCAGAATAGGGCATGAAATATAAAAGAACAGTAGCCCACATGACTTGTTCTAATTATAAGATGTATATTTTCTGCCATTAAGAGAAGCAGATCTGGTATGAATTAAGGTGATTATCACTGATCTGAGGCAGCTGAAAAGCTAAAAAAGCACTGCTAAACAATAAAAGTCCCAAGAACAGTGTTCAACCAATATTTGCTGCAATTATGAATAAGAAAGTAACTTTGGCTTCAGGTCATTGTAGAACACTGTTTTTCACCTGCAAATCTCTGCTGGCTCCTAGGAATGGGGTATGTTACAGAAAGTACAGGAATGGTGTAAAAGCATCTACAAGAAGGTCAGCACTCACAGAAAATGCTACAAGGGGATTTTTATTCTTGAGAAGTCTTTTGGTACAAAAGCTACCTCTTTCCAGGTGAGGATGAAGATTTAAGGAAATTCTCGTAATTGTACATTTAGTCTTGCTTACCTATTAGAAAGAATTCACTGAATATTAAATTCACTTTAAAATCCCCAAATTCTAGCACAATACCCACATCCCTCCCCACCAAAAAAACCCCAAACCCAACACAAAACAACAAAAGAAAAAACAAACCAACAACAAAACCGAAACACACATCCAACAAAAAAACCTCCAAAACCCCACAAAAAACCAAATACATACTGAAAGACAACCTTATTCTCCAAGAACACCATGTTCTGGATTAGGAAAAGATTAGGAAAAGATTTTGTTAATAATTAAAAAACCAGGCAATCATCTCATTGCCATCTCACTCATTTTTTTATGCATTATGTATAAATAAGCAACACTTCATGGATGCCTCACTTTCATGAGTGCAAGAAGAGATTAACACAGAGTTGGGAGGTTTTTTTTATTCACAGCCCTCTTTTACACAGCACCCAACCAAAAAGCCTCTCTGGAATTTTCTTGGAACTAATTTTTTTCAAAGCTACAGCGATGTGACTGTGATAAGCTCTCATGTTCACAGTCTCTCCCCCTTGCACATCTAGTCAATCACCTTTTTGAGCTTCCTCAAATTAAAAAGCAGGTCCTCATTTAGGATGGGGAAGTATATCTGGGCTTGGGAGTGAAGCCAACATAAGTTCATAAAAGAAGCAGACCCGTCTTTTGCATTTTTAGAAAAATGCAGTGCTTACATTAAATTTATTGGCATTCCATCAAAATTCCACCACCACAAATGAAATAAAACATTCCTGAATTTTAAGTCCACAGAAGTTTCATGCCGAGCTCAGAGAACAGTACATTAGCATAGTTATGAAGCAGGTACCAATTCAACCCTTATTGTTATGTTTAATTTAACACCTTATAACTTCCAGCAAATATTACACAGTCTTAAATGCATAACCTAATCTAATTCATGGCAAAATTTCATCTATTTCTTAACTACTTTTGAAACATGTATGCATTACATTGTGAATCTGATCCTTTCTAGCTTTGCTCAGCCCAGATACTGCTACTCTCTTTTTTTTTCAGTTGAAAATATTTGGGAACAAATCAGTAGATGGTTAAATGAATGACCACGCTGAGACAGACCAAAGTCCATTTAGTCTGCAGTTCCAAATCCCACAACAGCCAGAAACTTGTGTCTGAGAAAGAAGTTAGGAGAAAGGCAACTACATAATGACTCTTTTCAGGTACAGCCCCCCAGGCTCCAGTGCAGCTCAGGAACATCCTAAGGCAGAGGTGGTGTTTTGTGTTCCAGGGAAACCACAAATGCCAGAATCTAGCTCAAAGCTAAGTCCTGCAGCTAATAATCTAAAGTTCAGAAAACTTCAAACTTATAAAGAAAAACTATGTACATTAGAGAACAGAATAAAAATTAGAAGTTTTATTTAAAAACAAAAAATAAAGAAAAAAAAATCTTCTTTCATGGAAGTCTTTTAATAAAAATCTTTGGAGAGTTAACTCTCCAAAGGCACTTCTATTTTCTTAAAGTGTAAATCCACAGCTCAGTCCTGCTCCCCTGTGTGTGTATGTGTGTGTACATAGACTCCATCAGCTCAGAAGGGAGGGAGGCTCCCTTAACTCCACAGGCACATGGGCCAATCATGTACATATAGAAATATTTATCCCTATCAAAAAATCACAGAAGTGTTTAGCTCTCCACATCTGCTGTACAGTGGTACCTTTGTAAAGTGAGATTTTTTTAACTTAACTGCCCATCATAAAAATAATCCTTTAGCTGTTAAATATTATTATTTCCATGCTGCATTACAGAACTACCATATTATCCAAGCTGGTTCCTTGCATGGCTCCTTATCAATGCTTAAAGCCACAGAAGTGCTGTCAGGACCCCATATTTTACTTCTCTTTAGCTGATACTGTACTTCAGGATTTGTACATGTCAAGCTTCTAGATTGCCATCTTCTCAACCATTAATGCTCAAGTCTATCTTTCAGTGCTGCAAATTCCCCTTTACTGCTGCTTTTTCTCAAGAGTTTGTAGATGATGTCCCATCTTGAATCACACCACTGAAATATCAGGTATTTCACTGAAACACAACAGATTATTTTAATGCTGTTATGTTAACAACACTCGGGTGAAATTAGGGGGCTGTCAGAAAGTCATCTGCTGAGGGTTTAGCCAGGGGTTGCATCCAGAGATTATTTTGATTTAACAACCACTGGAAATCTTTCCTCGAGAACTCTTTCAAAGCTTAGTTTAGTGACAAAAAATAACTCAATTTTTAGTTATCATTAGACCTTTAACAGCTGATACCCTACTATCATTACTGTCAGCTCAATTTATTGGTTAGTTTTGATCAGCAAGTGATTAACAGGGTGATATCAGGAATCACTCCAGGGCCAACCAAAATCAGTGAAACCTTAGGATGCTTCCAAGTGGATTATGAAATTGACCATGCCAGCACTGAAAAAGCTGAAGTGGAGCTGCCCTTGCTGGTGGCACCATGGTCACTTAAGGACATGACATGGTTACTTAAGGACATCATATCAGACAGGCAGCACAAATGCACACAGCACTCATCTAGAAACACTTAGAAAAGAGCAACAGTTGGTGCTAAAGGTAGGAAATAATCTTTGAGAAAGCTGAAGCTATAAAAAAAAACCCAGACAGCATCAGAACCAGACAAAATCAAAATCTGGCTGGCACAGTATGAAAGGATAGACAGGATAAAAAATGTTTAAAGCTGGTGAGTCTCTGGGTCCAGTTTTGGGTATAAAAGAAGCCCTTGAAGAAAATAAAGTGATAGAATGAAAAGCTAGAATACATCCAGCAAGTGGTTCTATAAACTCACTTCAGAATAGTCAGGCATGAGCTCAAATTGTCAGATACTCTGGCATTGAGAATTACATGTTTGAACCTCAGCATTTACAGAGTTTATATGCATACTGAAAACTTGTTACCTACCAGTATAACACCTAAAAAATAGATGTTTTTTAAAATTTCATCTTTAATAAATTTCCATATTTTCACTCCTCCTTTTTTTTTTTCTTTTCTTTCTTCTTTCTTCCAAGGAAAAACCAGAGAAGCTCAAATATTTTACCTAAGGCTTTTTTCCCTTCCAAAATACTAGAATGAAAGACATTAGCAGCCAAGAGAACCTGACAATACTGGAACTTTCTGAAACAAGGTTTTGCATATCTCTCTTGGCAGCTGGCAACAGAATGTGACAAATGAGAATTCTCACTCCAAGCTGCTGGCTGCCAGTCATGAGTTATCTTATTCCTTGCAGTGAGAGCAGACCACAGAAAAAACAGGGAAGCAAATAGGCCAGAGGTACAGGAAAAAGAAAACAGAAGGAAAAAAAGAGGGGAAAAAAACCCACAAAAAAGAAAGCAATCAGATGATGAACACATTCATACTCTTGATGCTTTATTTATCATCAAGAATTCTTGTGTCACATTATCCTAGGCTCTAATGAAGGTTATACAAAATTAAAAACATGGTCCTTGCTATAGGCATGTTTTAATTTGTTCTTGAGTTCATTTGAAGTGTGTCAACTTTTAATTGTTCTTTTAGAGGAACTCATGGCTTGCTGAAACTGCTTATTATAATACAAGGCCTACAGCTAAGCCCAAGTGGCACCCATCAGACTGTCTGCTTGTCACACCACCAGCTTCAGAGCCAAATAAACACTTTTTCTGCAACCATGAACTAAGCTCCCGTCAAAGGGGGAATTCAAGGGAGGAATAACATTTCTCTTACTCATTTCCTTCTGTTCAACATGCCATGTATGCTTTTACTCCAAAGTTTTTTGCATTGTAACTTACCTACTGTAATGTTCATTTTTTGTATGTGTGAATCTCATAATCTTTGAGTGACGCACTTGGGTTTAACTTCAGATGTGACCTCCATTTCTCTCAGTACTTTTGTTCACTGCCTGGAAAAAGAGCCCTCTCTTTCACAGCCTTTTATCCATTCACAGACCACTGTTTTGTTCTTGGAATTCAAGCATTCACTCTGTGCACTCACAAATCCTGCTACTCCCACCTCATAAACTGGCAACTGGTAACCAGAGGAGAGCCCAGGTGATATGGCAACATTTTCAGAAGGTTGTTTCTTCAATGGAAGACATTGCAACAGCAATTAAAACCAGAGAGAGCCTGTTTTCTAAGCAATCTGGAGAGAGAGTGATGAGTATTTTCTGCATCTTCCTCCAGCAGCACAACACTGCTCATCCTTTCACAGGGTCAGCATTTCCTCCTGCAGCCATGGCACCCTGGCTCCAAGCATCCCAAATTACCTATGACTAATTTTTTTTATGCCAGAAATATGCAGATGTTTTTACAGTAAGTTGTCCTGAAGTTTGAAGAAGCAACAGATAAAGAACCAGCTAGCACCACCACCTATTGGTGAAAACAGGGAATTTTAAGTTATTGATTTGTATTACCTTATGTAAATCTGTACTCATTAATACTTCAGCTTTAAAGGGCAGATACAACTTATTGTAAACACTGGGGTGAGGATGTTTAAGAATAAATAAAGTCCGGAAAATGATGTAGCTTGTGAAAAAGTCCTTTAAAAAATTAAGGGAAATAAGTACCAAAGCTTTCTATAATCTTTTTCTACATCAGTAATGAAAATTGGGAGTGGGATACCACATACATATGGTTTCTTAAGCTTTTTTTTTTTTCCATTGTTTTGATTTATTAAAGTTTAGAAAGACCTAATAAGGGTTACTTACTGCCAGAGATGACCACAATTACAATCCCTGAAAGGGATTTGTGACTTTTCAGGCATGTCATGACAATATACAGGAACTTCTCAGAATAGCATTAGATTTTAGAGAGTAGAATAAAAGTAGATGGCATCCAGTATCTTCTTAATATCTTGATGTTGTGAGGATTTTACTAAGATTTACTCCAATATAATTTAGGGGAAAAAAATAACCTTGTGGATGATTACTTTTGCCTTCTTAGATTATGGAACTAGGATATTCTTACTTACTGAGTCTTATTGGGTATTAGCCTCTGAAATAAATATTTTTATCAGGATTAAAAGAGTATGAGGTTTTTTTCAGTGACACCATTATCTCCTGCTTATCTCTTTCTCTGTACCTATCACTGTCTTTAAGAGCAGAAACTCTGCAGATTAAGAGACACCCCAGGACTGCATAGATAACTTCAGACAGTACATATCACAGGATAACATGTTATTTAGTTAAGCACCAAATTTTGCTAAATGGTATTTATTGAAAACAGGGATTCCTCTGGTATTTCCTAACAGCATGAGATAAGTAAAGAACCTTAACATTTTCAAACAGTAATGTGAAAAGCTGATTCTCCTTTGGACTGACATCTGAGATAATATTTGAAGACATTCCTTAATAAGATGGAATAAGCATTCTTGGAAATGGATCTTAACAGTATGTGGAATAATAAGACCTGAGACAGCACGCTTACCTAGATATGCACTAGTTCAGGAGCGTAGTAAATGAAGAGATGCTTATAAATATTGTTTTGAAAGATTAGTTAATTTTCTAGATCATTAATAAATAACAAGTTCTTTTCTTTTGAAGCACCTGAAGAAAGAAGTTTTGACTGATAACACTCATCTAGGATCCAACTGCTTAGAACAAAAAATGCTGTTGCTGATTAAAGCCTTGCTGATGTCTAGTGAAGACTATTTGTATGTTTTCCTACACAGGAAATGCTTGAAAAAATCTTGGATAAAGATACAGAACAAATAGTGGAGCTACTTATGTTCATTGGCAGTAAAACAAAAGAAGCTTTAAGGTGCATTCCTCAGATAACCTTTTTCACAGGAGATCAGTTTCATTTTGGAAGAAAGCTATTTCAAAGAGACAAAACACCAGATTATAAAAAGTTTCCAGAAGTAATCAAAATCAATCAATGTACAAAAAGCAGGTGAGAGCAGAGCCATGCTTTAAATGAAGAGAGCATTGCTTGATCATTGAAAGAGCAAGGGACTAAAGACCCTTCTACCTTGCCCAGAGGATAAAGCCATGTGACCATTCCCATGGCGTTCTTTCCCATCATGTGTCTGCATACAAACTGTATGACACTGAGAAAGGTGAAGATCCCAGGGCTGTGTGAGCATATGGCTGAATCCATTAACTGTGGGATTGGCACAGCTTAAAACAGCCATTACAGAAGTGCTCAAATTTTCTTGGACATCATCCATTTAATAACATTCTGAAGACCCAAGCACACTCAGATGGTCGTGCTGCATGCAGAAACTGACTTCTGGTGGCAACTCAGCCACCTACCTTGGGAGCTTACATCCACTGGGAGAGAGGCTCTCCCAAGGGGCAGTACAAACTCCTCATTTTAGTGCCCTTCTCCCCCACCTTCCTTTGCCATTAAGCCATCATTGCTCCTCGGTCCCAAGTGATCATGGTGAGTTTATATCACACCATTTTACAGGCAAAATAAGGATAGATTCCCCACCCCCCTGTCATTTTACACATATATACAGCAAAATCCATTTGCTGTTTCTTTGTTGAGCCTCATGTCCTGTTAATCCAAATAGGGAGATGCAGAAAATTTAATTCTCAAATGTGGAATCATCCTTGTCAAAACCAACTGTACCCTCAAATCAGCCTGCTCCTATCTGCATACAGATAATATTTGCAGAAACACAAACCTCAGCATCCACTGCCCCCCTTTGCAGACTGCATAAACACAACCACACAGCTACAGCTCACGTGCAGGTTTATATATCCTAATCAATCAGGCTGATTTTAATTAATCCTAATTGTCCTATTAAGGTTCCTGGCTAACAACAACACAGCAAAAAGGATTCCCTAAGCAGCATAATTGACTTAATCAGCTCCTTAATAATTCTTCTTCAGGCCTTTAAAATGAACTAACCTCTGGTTCATTTTAATAAGCATATTGAGGAGGAGTACAAAGCCAACTGCTTGACTCCAGGAGTCAGATTTCATCTCTGCAATGAAGAGGATGGCAGGCAACAGACATGTTCAGGCCCACAGGCAGAAAAGGACTGCATCAGATATTTGTGACCAGGCAATGGAAAAAGTTTAAGGAGGCCTAGCTGCATTTTCCTACAGGGAAACATGGGATTTTAATATTGGACTACAATTACAGTTGTTGATGAGTCTTCAAATGCTAATTGAAGGTACTGTAGGTATTAATATAGCCATGAATTGAAAACCCAATAAATACCCAAGTTAAACTAAGGTGTGAAAAAATAGTAAGCTACTTTTACAGTATTTTTAATTCTGAACTTCTGCATTATATACATTTAAACTGTGCACATTAGTTATGTGTTGGAGGCCTACAAGTGCAAGCCAAAGTAATGAAAGGTCAATTGCAAAAGCAATTCTTTTGTTCTGGCCCTTCTGATTTATTAAACCTTTTAAACTATGGGAACACAGTAGCATGATATGAAATAATAAAACAATAATTTGAAGCATTGATTTTGTTAAAGTTCCTCATGTTAAAGTGTCAGAGCATCTTTATGAAGCCAAGTTTGGCTCATTTCAGCTCACACAGTGATACCTTTCCTGCAGATTGCTCAAAGTGCTCTCTGTAAAGATTTAATTTACGTGAAGGCCAAATGCAACCTGGGAAAGCAGAATTTATAATTGAAAAAGAAAAAAGCTGAAACACTGTACTTTCAGCTCGTTTCAGCAGACTGCTGTACTTTTAGCAGACAGCCTTCTGCTGATGTTTAGCTTCTCCTCTTTCTCAGTGAGAGCAAGAGGCTGGAGGTACCTGAAGATAGAATTCCAAAATGAGACCTGTGGGTGGCTTGGCCAAAATACCCCACCCAAGCTGCAGAACCAGGAATACTCTTGCTTGGGGGCTGAGGATGTGCTTCTCAGCAGAAGTCACAACAGTAAATAGATGGCAATGTTCCATTCCTAAGAGGCCCTACTTACATAAGAGGCTTATTCTCTTACTTGGAAATCCACGATTTCAAAAGGTTATGCAATTCTGGCCTCTCCATGACATTTTATTCCTCAAAATAAAAGCCAGAGAATGTGTAATGGATTATAAAGTGATTCCAGTCAGTTAAATTCAATAGAGAGCAGTTTTCTTTAAAATAGTTACAAGTCTCAAGACTGAAAGTACTGTCCATTCAAATATTAGTTTTCTAACAGTTCTTTTATAAATCAAATGAAGTATTTTTTTCAGTGACTTAATGGAGACTTACTGTGAGCATTATTTTAAATTAAGTTCTACTTGATGGCAAGAAACCTCTTCTTCATCTTCATTGTCACACTAAAGGAATATGCAAGAGTAAAAAATGCTCTGAGTCAGAGCATTTGTCTACCTAGCCCAGGAGTCTGTCTTGGATATGAGGAACAGAAAAGGACAAACAGAAATAATTCCTGGATTACAGTCCATCAACTGAGTTTGGTTTTTGAACTTGCTGATGCTGTCCACCTGCACAGGCTCCCAGAACACCAAATTCCTGGTACCAGAATCACTAACCCTACCTATCCCTGAGGAAACCTTGTGTCCCCCATCTGCTTTATGCAGTTCTCCTACTGGCATCGTTGAGTATCTGGAGTTCTTCTACTACAGGAATCAACAACTGTTCTCTATTCAGCTTACCAAGCCCCTTTGCAGTTTTGTAGACCTCTATTCTATAGTTGTCCCAGATTGAAAGGCAAGATATATTCTATTTGCCATCTGTATGGCAGTTGTCTCCTGTTAAGTGGGCAGTTTTCCTTATCTCTCCCACAATCAATCCTCCCTTGGGGAGACACCTGCTGATAATGGGCCATTGAATGTCCCTGCATGGCTGATAAGAACTACNTAGACAATAGTGCTCTCAGCTTTTCTTCCCTCCAAAGTGGAGAGTTTCAGATTTTTTTGGCTTTCTCTGCAGAGGGCCTGGCCTGTTCTGTAGTGCTGTGCTGTAACCACGTCCAGGAGACTGGAAGCACACGAGGTGTCCGTGTAACACAGCTGTAATTCTCTTCTGAATAGCTGCATCAGCACTCCTGCAATATTTCATTTTCACTAATTTACTTTGACATTGCATTCAAGCTTATGAAAATACTTGAAAGGTCTTTGTGCTCCTAGTGGAAGTACCTATGTCATCTTGACCAAGAATATTAAATAAGGATTACTCACATTCTTTAGTGAGTACATAGATTACTTTACTTTCTCTGTACTTGGGAGACTTTCTCTCAAACTATGTGCAAAAAAGCAACCCTAATAACAAAATAACCAAACACCAACCCAAATTGTGCAAATGATTCCTGTAACTATCTCCTTACACCTCACAACCACATTCTTGACACTTTCAAGTGAAGTAAGATATTTTAATGTTTATGTACTACTGTTCTACACTAGCAATAGCTATTTAAAACTAACCTGCTACAGAAAATAATTGCTTTGCTATGTTCTAAATCATCACAAAGGACCCAGTGACATTAAAATATTATTTGTCCCTCTACTGTATGTTTGAGGAAAACATCTCAGTTAAGCATTTTGAAAGTATTTAATCTTAATCTTTCAAACTCACTTTTATAATTATTTCAAACTGCTGTGACAGTATGATTAATTCCTTTATGAAAGGCAGGAAAAAAATAACACAGTGTTTAGGCTTTGCATACACATACAAATTATTGAACTGCTGATTAACATAAAGATTTTGGATATGGTAATAGCCAATTTGCATATATCCCTTCTAATATTTTTAGGAAGTTGAGCTATTTCACATTTAATTTGCAACAAGATTATCAAAATAGAATTACAGAACCTGAAGGTGACTACTTTTTAAATCCTCTATTCTTCAGTTGGGCAGGACTTATTTAATGGAAATAATGCATTTCCAGGCTCCAGATGAATTTCAGTGTGCTCACTGTACATTAATAGCCCAAAGAAATTCAACATTAGGTTGCTGTTGAAATGAAACTCCTGTAAGTGTGCTACCATTCTTCCATTCAATAAAGGTCAAGCTGTTAGTTGACTGTCATTAGGCATAGTCTCTTGACTGCTTAAAGGTTATATAAATATTAAAGTTTATGAAGTCAGCCAGGAAACTTTCTTTTCAAATATCTGGCCACATTATTTTTATCTTTTACCAGAAACAATTACACATCATGTATAATAGGGTGACGTGCTTTCCTTTTGAGACAAACAACTGGTTTTCCATAAATAATGGCTTTGTCTGAAATCACAGTGAGCAAATAAAAGGAGACAAATCAAAGTTAAAAGTGAAGTTTCTTATTCTTATTTAAAAAAACCAAAACACCCTATGACTTTATTTCATTTATCTAGACTCTGAAAGAGTGGCTTTCATTATTAGGTTACAATAGATCAAGATTTATGTCCACACTAACATTGCTCTCATTTCCATTTATATTAAACTGGTATTTGTTTTTTAAGAGGCACATGAATGAGCAGAAATTTGCCCAATCTCTGTTTGTTCAGCTTGCAACTTGCACAATAGCAAATTCAATCTTGTTAAGAGGCTTATTCTTCCTTTGTAGAAGTTACCTGAATTGCAAGCAAGTTGGAATCTGCATAGGCTATAGGTTTATGTCGAAGGAAAATGACAAACTGGGGAAAGGCAGTTTTGGCTTGCACTAATAAATTTCATATAACTGGCTCAGTTCAAATATCCTTTGCAAATTTTATTTCGGAGGTGGAGAAATGCCTTCATCTGACAATGGCAAATGGAAGGTCCTCTCACCACACTGTAGGAATAGCAATGAAATTGCATTTCTCCTCCACAATGAACATCTCTCCTTGTCCACTACTCAGGGAGGCAGGTACAAGCTCACACTCCTGGTGTGAAACCCTGGCCACAAGCAGTTCTTGAAAAGCTGATCACTGATCTTAATTGTTCACCTGAACTCTTTCCAAGCCTGGCTCCTCCTGGCTTTCTATTGTCCTCAGCTAAACAATTAAACCATTTCCAACTTCACAGCTTGCAACATGAAAGAAATAAAGTAGATCTGTCTCATAAGGATACAGGGGGTCTTGTTTGTGTGAGGCTCCTGAGCATGAATTCGCAGTAACATTTACCTGAACAGTTATGGGGGAAAAATATCTGCTGAAACAAGTTTAGTACCTTGTAAACCACACTGATCTTCCTGAACTAAGATTCCAGTGGGAAAATCAAAAGCTTCTGGTCTTTTGTTCTATTTTCCTCACTAAAAAGGAAAAAAAATTCTTCAGCAATGCCCACTTATTTGAGAGCAAAAAACATAGGAGCATTCAGGTGATCACTAAATAGAACATGTGCTATTATTGGATGGGTCAGATGCCATTTTTGCCTTTAATAAATCCTTAAAAATATTCAATAAAAGTACTTTTTAAGGTACTGGTTTCCATTTTCTGTTTGGTTTGTTTTTCTCTGAATTAATCGATATTAATTCTATTTATAATTTTTGTAATTAATTTGTGTTATTCATGCAAATAAGAAATAGCTTCCATTTCTTTACATTTTGAACTGTTTTATAACTGCTTCTACATGACCATATTTGCTTCTCTAGCTCCTATGTAAGTTCCCTTATAACACTTGCCACACCACTCCCCCCCCCAAAAAAAGGAAAATTAAAAAGAAAACTAATTTTTTTTAATTTAGGAAAAGAAGTTATGTATTTCAGAAGTAAAAATAAGAAAAGGCCAAG